>PVKA01000779.1:154312-175711 GCA_004027165.1 Ctenomys sociabilis | reverse complement strand
GTCTCTCTCTCTCTCTCTCTCTTCTCCAGCACCTTTGACAGGTGTGATTTTTCTTTCAGTTACCTTGCCAACATTGGAGGCATTTGTGGTTATTATATCTGTGGGGGCCACCCATTCTTGGTATTTAGAGGCTGTGAGGGCTGATGACTCTCGCCCTGCACACAGTGCCAAAGGTGAAAAACCTCTCATGGACAGCGTGAGGCCTGTGCTTTTGTGTCCTAGTGCCATGTCACTCTGCTCTTCAACAGAAGAGATGATGCCTGTGAGACGGGTCAAGCTGGTGACTGTTTTCCTTCAGAGCTTTGCTTTGGCCCTGTGAGCTGTCAGTGTTCTGCTAGTGTCTTTTTTATATGTGGTGCCAATGCAGACTTGGAGAGCTCATTGAGGAGCAGAGTCACAGGAATGTATGCCGAAATCCACATCTATTCATGCATATGCACAAGCACAGCCAGCTACCACCTGGCCGGAAGTGTTCTGAGTGTGAAAGGAAGGCTTTGCTCCTGTAAAGAAAGTGATAGAGAAAGAGGGAGAAAGACAAAGGGAGAATTTGCCTTAAGAGCCCACAGCTCCCTCATACACAGTATGTTCCTGGGGTGAGGTACTGGCTCATTCAGCTCCCTGGTCTCCCATCCTAGGTGTCAATACTGCACCCTAAGCCACGTTCCCTGTGGACACAGACAGGACCACGCTGCTCCACCTCTGGCCTGTGGCCCCTGCCTTCCAGGTGCTGCTGTTGGCCTGTTGCTGCAGCAGCCAGGGGGCCCTGTCAGCATAGGACCTTGGGCACAGCTGTGCCACCTTCATTGTATATTTGCGGAGGAAGAAGAAAAATTTGCAGTGCACTGTCACCATCTTTCCGTATGCTTCAGTCGTTACTGCCTTTCTCATTCTCTTTTTAAACACCCACAATTTTTGATGCAAAATGGCACTACCTTAGACTGGTGATACCGGGCCCTTCAGGGAACGAATACCTGAACTGCCACTGAAAGCCCACTTATTTATCACCCAGTGCCAGAACTCCAGTCAAACCTGAATATCTGATGCTCAGCTGCTGGGACAAGTTAGCTCACGTGCCAGAGAGGGTTACATGTGTTGCTGCAGCACACAGGCCATAGGTCAGACAGTGCTGGCCTAGACCATGGGGACATTCTGAACATGGCCTAGTAAACTGGTTACAGAAAACTAACGGTTTTATCTGTAATTCTCCCTTTGGCTTTCAGGGTCTTCAAGTGAATGTTTTTGACTCACCTCTTTTAAGGCAACCTGAACATGATGAACAGTTCCTCTGGGAGTATAATATACAACTACCTTAGCAGGCACAGTGCCACTTTGTGATATGTTTGAACATCTTTTCTCTCCTGATAACTATTTTCGAGTATGACTCACAACTTTGGTAGTTAACTTTGTAACTTTTTCACAATTAACACAAGGTGATTTCCTCTCCCAGAACCTTTTTTGTTACCTTTCAGAATTCGAGTTCATAGGCACCAGCCTCAGGGCCCCTATACTTCCAAAATTGCCACCTCCAGGTTTTCAGTCTTCTAAAAATGCAAGTGATGATAAGCACATTCCCACCTACAGTTTGTGTGTGAGCATGCGTGGGTACATTTGTGAGTATGGCGTTGTATCTACATGTACAGGTGTATAAAAAGCCATAGCAAGGGCCCAGGAGATAGCTCAGCGGCATAAGCACCTCCCTGGCAAGCAAGTGCAAGGTCCCAAGTTCGATCTCAGATACCAAAAAAACAGCCATAGCAAGCAAAAGATCCCTGCACGTGACAGGCAGTGCATCTCCATGATGTGTGTCCTAGAGGCGCTTGGACACTCAGCCTCAGGGGATAGGCACCCACAGGCTTTCCTCAGACACTGACCGGGGCTTCCTCCGCCCATCCGCTGGCTTGCGTGCAGCATCAGTCATTTCAGCTAATTGTTCACTGTGTTCCTCCCCTGGCTTCTGAGGAACACATAAATGTGTTCACTGTCTAGGAGGCCATAAAGGGAACTGTGTGAGTTCTCAGGGCTCCTACCTTCCCAGCACCTCTCCAGGCCTGGTGACAGCCCCACAGGAAGCTGCTGCTTGAGGTATAGAGGTCAGGGCCCGGGAAAGTTTCTTTATATGTTTTAATCCCAAAGAAAATGACACTGATTGCTGCTTTATTATATAGATCAAAGGGCTAGAAATTCCTTAGCACCAAAAATAGCATTTTCCCCCATCATTTTTCACTGTACTCGATAACATCCAGCTGTCTGAGCTGCTGTCTAGGAGGGGGACCTTTCCAAGGCTCCTGCAACCAATCACCAAACACCAGTGACTTGACGAGCAGAAGTACGTCCTCTCCAAGGGCTGCCTCCCCATCAAGGGCTGGAGAGACGCTGCCTGGCCTCTCCCAGCTTCTGGTGGCTCCAGCAGTCCTGGGTGTATCCTGCCTTGTAGCTATGCTGCGTTGTTCCCGTTTCTCTGAATCTCATGATACCATCCTGTGTATCCCTGCCCAAAGTTCTGTGTCTAAGCACACCAGTCACTGGATTTCAGCCCACCCTAATCTAATAGGACTCCTATTGACCAGACTACATTGGCAAAGTCTCTATTTCCACATTAGATCACATACCCAGATAGCAGAGGTTAGAATGCAGACAAATGTCTTCAGGACGCATGTCAGCACATAGAAGGAGTGAAGCTCGGTGTGGATAACTGATATTTATTTATTTTTTGCATTTGCTACAGGGTCTCACTGTGCAGCTCAGACTCATAGTGATCCTCCTGTTTTTAGCCTCTCTAGTGCTGGGATTATAGGCGCTGCTGGGATTATAGGAGTGCACCACCGCACCCAGTCTTGGTGGTCAGCAGGGATGGCATGGCACTGAGCTGTCTTGCTGGCCCAGTAACTGAAATTTGAAGGAGCTCAGGGAGTGAAGCCTTAATGCAGTCTGCTCAAGCTAAATGGCAGAGGAGAATGCTGGAGGTTGCCTGGATGGATACCTATGGCCTGGGAATAAAATTTTTTTTTTTTTTAAAAAAAAAAAAAAAAAAAAAAAAAAAACAAATAAGAAGAAAGACAAAAAATCCAAAGCAACATAAGAACAATAAAAGCTGTACAGAAATTTAAGACTAGAAGAAAATTAACAATTGTTAAGGTTTAGTGCATGAAAGAGTTTATATTTGACTGCTCGATCCACTTTGCATGCCTATGGCTGGTAATCTGAGCAACAAATTTAATGATAACCATACGAAAGAAATGAATTTTGTCTATAATAGGAAGAGTCCTTACTCCACACCATAGACAGCATGTTATAGACATGTGACTCGGTGCTGATAAGCGTGATGCCTTTTTTGTATTCATCAGCATCTAAGTAAGCAGCAGAGCGCCAGCATTATCTATCTTGACATAGTGCTGTGGGTGAAACGCACACAGAGAAAGTCAGCTTTTGTGAGCGGTCAGTGTGGGGTGGTTTATGCACCTCAGTCCCTTGAAGCCAGAGAGTACATTGTCACATTGCTCACAGCTCCTCCAAGGGCCACACGGCCCTCGGCTGAGCAGTCTCACCCGCCTCCCCAGTGGCAGTCACAGGCCCAGGCCTGTCCCTGTGTGAATCCCATGCTGTGTGGAGTGGGGTGGCACATCCCAGGCGCCATGTCCCTGCGCCTCTCCTGGTGCACACAGCTCCATGCCCACGTGCCAAGCACAGCAGGACCGAGACACGCTCTGGGTTCATGAATTAATCAAGGAAGTACGTACTGTAAGGGTCACACCTGGCTCAGAAGCCTCTGGGTCAGGTGGGATGGGGTGGGGGAGTCTGAAACAGGAAAGATACTGGATTCAGGTGAGTTACTGCCACGCTCCACAGACGTAGCCCAACCCAGCGCCAGAACACCAACCCCTGCCTCTGCCTTTGCTTCTCTGGGAATAACCTCATCCTCTCTGGATAGGGTGCATAGGTAGACGGGGCAGGCAGAGTCTCACTAGGGAACCCACGAGGTGGCATCATGACAGCTGCTCCCCGAGACTGTCCTTGGATTTAAGGACAACGTGCAGATCTCTCCACAGAGAGATGGGCAGGAATCCAAGAAGCAGGCCACAGAGGTGGAGGAGCTTCTCAACACACCCCCCAGAAGAGAACCTTGGAGCAAGTAGAGTGCCCAGCGGGCCTTTCTGAATATCCATTTCACCATTGCAGCTTCTGTGTGTCAGGTGTTTTCTAAGGGCTTTTAAAATATTAACTTCATCCTCACTACAACCATACTAGGCAATGCTAGTATTTCCTTAATTCTACACACAGGTAGACTGAGGCACAGAAAGGCTACACGGCATGCCCAGAGTCCACAACCTCCAAACTGAACGTGTGCTCTCGGCTGACTGCAGAGTTTATTGTCTCAGTACCTTTGACCGCTCCTTCTCTAAAAGGAAGAATGTAAAACTGAGGATAATTTTCAGCACTGGGCAGATGTTTAGGAAATGAAAGATTGAGAAGCAGTGGTGTAAAATAATTGTAGAGACAACATTAAAAAGCTGAGGAAGCCATGCCATAGAGAAATGGCCCCTCTGCAGTCAGAGGCAGCCACACAAGCACCCTGGAGGTGCCTAGTTGCATCTAGAAAAGTTTCCACCTTGATTCAGCTCACAGCAGTTATCTATACCTGGGCATCATGAAGAGTTAAGAGTTAGTGCAGCACTGGTTAAAATCAAAAAACCATATGCAAACAAGCTGGATAGTCATCTGGGGGGCCCGGCTGGGTGGACCTCGGAGCATGCTCTGTACTAAGCTGGTCACCACCACGATTGCTTTTTCCATAGCCAAGGCAGGAGCCAGAGTGGTGTCCACAGTGTGAGGCCACTTGTGGACAGAAACAGAAAGGAGGGAAAAGATGCTGCTGCCAGTTGTTCAAAGCCTGGGTCAAGGACCAGAGGGGGCTGGAAAGGCTGATATCCTGGCAGGGAAACTGCTCAGCCGGGAAGAGTGAGGGAGCAGGATGCAGCAGCTGTACCCCTGCCAGGCTGTTCTGACTGGTGTTGTATGCGAGTGTGACATAACACAGTAATCAAGAAAGACTGGTTCCATAAATGTAAGGGAATGGAACTATTCCTGCTCTTTACACTCCTGATTAAATGATGCACTGGAAATTTTAAACCCAAAAATAAAACTCAGACTTACGTGGCCATCTGGGTCCCAGACATCAGCAGATGGAAGCCTCACAGGAGAGGCAAAAAAAAGAGCTGCTCTGAGGGAACAGACTCCCAAAGGCACAAGGGCACACAGCCAGGGTATAGCCCAAGAACAGGCTGTTCCCCCAACTCATAGGAACTCGAGCTCCCCTGGAAGTTCTGTCCCTAGTCTGCCCTGACCGGCTGCCAGTTTGCCGAAGTTGGAATTCAATGATGTGCCTGCTGTCAGTTCCACATGAGATGTTACTGATCTACCAAACAGTAACCGTATGGGCCTGGTTTAGACTGATCGGTTAATGCTCATCTAATTCATTTTATCCAAGGTGATTCTCAAGTTTCCTTATATGAAAATGTTCAACCAGATGGGCTACGAGGATGTTTAAGGGCTACAGCAGAGAAAACAAGCCGAAATTCAGAATCCCTTGCACAGGATATATGCTTGAACTAAAAATCCCATTTCCTACTTGAAGACAGATGTGAGAATGGAATCATAGAACTTTTTAATGTGTAAGGGGGAAAAGTACATAATAATCTGTGTTGCCAGAGCTGTCTCTGAAGATGGGGTTTTGCTATATTTTTTTCCTTAGAATGGTGAAACTAACCGAAGAGAATCGGAGGTGAAGAGGGACCTTGGTGATCTCTCTGAAGACAATGATGTGTTTGGTATGTAACACGGAGCCAGAACAGGCACTTTCACATAACAGCTGTGTGTGTAGGGGTTCTCTCAGGAAGATTTTAGTCTCTTGGCTGAGAGGGTGACCTGTGGGTCCGTTCTCCTTATTGAGAGGCTCTAGACGCAGAGGATAGGTCTCCTTCCGCTCCCTCTCACAGCCCCCTTGCCTCCCCCATGCCCCAGTTTTGTTTCTGCTTCTATTTTTGTTTTGCTCACCCTCTTGTGATGAAACCCCAAAGCTTCTCCTTCCACTGGCCTTGCTTTCAGGCTCTATCCGTAAGTGAGCAGACACCAGAAAACTT
This sequence comes from Ctenomys sociabilis, assembly GCA_004027165.1. Classification (NCBI taxonomy): domain Eukaryota; kingdom Metazoa; phylum Chordata; class Mammalia; order Rodentia; family Ctenomyidae; genus Ctenomys; species Ctenomys sociabilis. The sequence continues at coordinate 169,574 of PVKA01000779.1, read as the reverse complement.
AGCACTGCCATAAAAGTAACTGATGAGGAAGTGAAATTGCCAAAGCTTGGATATTATGGTGTTTACCCTAACTGCGGAGAGTGACACAGCAGAGTGGGGAAGTCGCTGTGGTCGGTATAGCTTGCACTTCCCTATTCCTTCAGCAAATGTAAGTTACCGTTACGTGTCAGTAGTTCTCTTTGTCCTACTTCCAAAGGAAGAAATGTGTGTGTTCCTATCTGGCTTTTATGTAAAAGCAGTTAAATCCACTTTTCCATCTTTTTTTTTTTTTTTTTTTTTTTTGTCTTTTTGAGACAGGGTCTCACTATGCAGTTCAGGCTGGCCTTAAGCTCACTTTGTAGCTCAGGCTGGTCTTGAACTCACAACAATCCTCCTGCCTCAGCCTCCCGAGTGCTGGGATTACAGGCATGAGCCATCACGTCCAGCACCACTTTTCCATCTTGATGTTGGTGTCTGTCACTGGCACAGAGGACCAGCAGCAGATCTGTTCTGCATGCATCACTCTTTTCTTTCCCCAGTTATTCCCAAAATAAAGAAAAACAAAAGGTGATGTCACCCATCCTCAGATCCCAAGGCTGCTGTCTAACCAAGAGAAAGGAGAGGGTTTCTGTCACCAAAGGAAGAATCTGCCCACCCTGGGCCACCCAGCCAGTATTATTCCATCACTCAAGGACCACACCTTCCTAGCCATATTTCCCGGCCTGCCTTGTGCTTATTTATGCGAGCCTTTATACCTCACTCATTAGGCAAGTCTACCCCACAGTTCCTTGTGTTTGTTTATATTGTTCCTGATTAACTTTATCTTAATCTAAGTCCCTTTTCTGTACTTCCGTCCTTTCTGTGCAATTACATGTAATGGCAAATGGGTTTCTGTCCACTTTTCAATATCTTCCACTGTGAAAAAAGCATAACCCAGTGTTGCTTCATTTAATGGATGTGACACAGGCAAGTGTAAACAGGGGCAACATTCTTTTTTCCAGGGCTCTATGTCCATTTTTGTAGGAATTTTCTGAGAATTGTCCACTGGCCTCATGAGCTGGAGTTTTCATCCCTCGTGGTGTTGGAAATAAGTACATAGGTCAACTTGTGTAGATGATAAAGCACTCAGCAAGAAACTTCAACAAGGATTTTTTGTCTTCTGCAGCACAGGACAAAAGAGGGTTGACCTTTTATGCCTAATGCAGGAAAAGCAGCTACCCTTTAAATCCATGGGCTGAATTCAAAGGCTAACCAACTGTTGTGGCTGACTTCCTTCATGGCTGGAGCAGTGGGTGGGGGGGTGCTCATGTGTTAGCAAGGTCTCTGGTTCTTATCCTGGAGACTGGCTGTGTTCTAGGAAAAAGTACATAGCTGCTGTTTCTTGGAGCTCAGGACATTACTAGAGGGGTTGGGTAGTGAGTAGATGGCCGGGTCACTTAAGTACAAAAGTAGCTTTGACCTTGTGCTTTGACAGAAAAGACAAAGCCTGTTTTTAGAGTCTCTGGGACGGGGTAGAAGACGTTGTATGGTGCCCAGGAGCCACAGCAAGTGACTCAGGGTCCCCAGAAGAGCACTGCCTATCTGCTGAGACAAAACCCTGTCCAGGGTAGAGAGTCAATCCACAGATAGAGCTGTAGCGTAACAGTCTCCCTAGATGGCCTCTTTAATCAGATATTCCAGCTGCTATACACATATAAACCTAATATGTACAAAGAGACTTAGATAAGGACACAAAGGGTTTATTTTTAATCAGATATAATCTTTATTAGTTTCTTTTAGAATTACTTCTAACAGTGATGGTCATTTTGTTAGCATCTTACATGCACACACATACACACACACACACACACTCACACACACACACCATGGACACTTGTATAACAAATGTACCACATACTGGCAGCATATGCTCCGGACGCTCACCCTTGCATCCTGGAGATGTTAAATTTCCTGAAGCTCTTTCCAGGTGGCCCTCCTTAACCTTTGCAAGTCACCATTCAGCATGGAGCACTGTCACCAAGGATCACAGAACTTCTGTCTCTTCACAGCTTGCATGTGTACATGGCCAGGGAGAGCAGCAGCACAAGCTAGCCACTGCTGCTACTTGCATGCACTGCTTGGGCCTGTGCAGTGGAGAGATGCCGCTGTGGGTGGGATGAGCAGTGCGCCACCCCTCTTGTGTGCTCTGAGTCCCCTGCATGATGTGCACAGCTGCCACCCACTGTCAGCTGAGCCGAGGTGCAGGCGCGGGTGTGTGAGGTGTGCACAGCCTGCCCGTGTCCAGCACTCACTGACCTGGACCCTGGGAGGCCTCAGACCTGCAGTTATCCATTCAGCAATCCCAAGTAAGGCAGACCTGGGAGGCTTCTGCCCTTGAACCTGATAATCTCTTTTTCCTCCCTTCCCTATAACCATCAGAAACTCCAGTCTAAGGGTGCAGGATGGCAAGGAAAGCAAGGCTCAAATCAGTTTGACTGTTAATCTTGACAATATAACCTTAGAGGATACAGGGGAGAAGTCTTTTTAAACTGTTATGTTTAGTGCATGTGGCTCCAGGTGAGAAGAGCCAGTCGCTTCCACTTCACAGACCTTCCTCGTCTAGACAGTAAGTTCCTCATCAGAGCACCGAGCAAGCTTCCTGACATCCTGGGAGTGTGTGAATCATCGATAACCCTGTTCTGGTCATCTTGGTAATCATTTCATCGCAGCATCGGATGCCTGGGCCAAAGGTGTGCAAAGCATGAAGAAAGGCATTGTTCCTGCAGAACCAGTTCCCAAAGAACATACACACCCTAAGGCCCTTGAATGTCAGGAAACTCCAGTGCTCTAGCTGCTTAAAAAGTCCCATGTTGACAGATGAATGAGAAAGCCAGAGAGGAGTCTGCCTCAGGCAGGGACAGAGTCAACACATTGATTCTGCACTGGGGCTCATACCTCAGCGCTCACAGCTACAAAGGAACCACCAAAGTGTGACAGACTTCTGTGTCCTTGGGAAGCCAGAGCCAATCATTTATTTAGGCATGACAGATATATTGTCCAAGCTTTGGAGAGCCAAGGTGTTTGTGGCAGGGCACATATACACTGTATTACATGTATCATCTCAATACCTACTGGAAATAGCTCAGGGGATTAAAGCACCTGCAAGCAGGTCCAGGTGCCGGGGCTTGATCCCCTGGCCCCCTGAGTGGCTCTGTCACCAGTGAGACAACAACACTACACCAGCTGGACCTGGTGGCGCATACCTGTAATCCCAGCTCTTGGGATTACAGAGAGTCACTGCAAGTCTGATCTAGTAGTGAGACCCTGAATACCCTATAGACTCTTCCCTAAAATACAGGGAAAAAAAAGTTAATACCTGAGAGAAGGAAGGGAGCAGGGCCCTACCTGCCCTCTCTGGAGGTCTCTAATCATGGGGCTTCAGTTACTTGCAGTTACAGCAGTGTGAGGAAGGAGTCTGATTTCCCTGATGGGTACTCGCAGTACTGAGGAGCTACCAACAGAGGGCACCACTGCTGTGGGAATTCCTGGTTCCTTCCACATGGGTCCTTTTGCCAAAGCCAAAGCTAAAAGGCTGGGTGTTCTTCCAGTTGCCATAGGCCACGTCAGTGGAACAAGTGTCCTAGGTGAGGACAGCGTAGTCAGGAAGTACTGCCTTCCTGCTGCTGGCTCTCGTACCTCACATGGCCAAGGCATTTGCTCCAAAGGACAGAATCCCCATAAAAGTCACTGGAGGACACTTACGCGGCTTGTTCTCAGACAGAAACTGGAGGTAGAACTTGGTATGTTTACTGTGGAGCAAAGACATCATTCTTTCTAGAGGAATTTCAGGATGTGTGTCTCCCTCATGTAACAGTTCCCGTGAGCTTTCTATATAAAGACATACTGAAAACACAGAGACGTGGATCGTGAAGCCTACATCAAGTACAGGAAGCCCAGGAGTATGTCCACTGCTGCAGAGGAGCTTCTCTATGTGAGCCGTTGGCTGCCTATGTAAGAAGGGGAGGCACATGCCACAGCTCTGTCACCTGCCTGCCTGTATGGTTGCTGGCCCTTCCTCTCATCTTTCTATGCCCTGGCTTGTACATGTCACAAGGGGTCACTGTGATTATGGTGAGGACCCCATGCTCACACCTGTGCAGTGAGCGCCAGCTGTGACAGAAGTTTGCAGATGTTGTAAGGGTGTAAAATCTCACTTTAAAAGTTCTAAGATTTAGTTCCTGTTTAGATTTTTACCAGAGGTGAGTCATATAGCAGTCAGTGACCTCCAGGTGCTTTGTAGCTAATGCAGCAGTTCCTTTCCTATAGCTGTTTATTGGGAGAAGCAGCACAATCTCAAGTAGTGATTAAGATACCCTGACCACAGGCAGAAGTGAGAGTAACCAAGATCCTTTCTGAAGGAGGACTTTGAGAGGTGTTGAGTGGCACAGAGACCCAGGTCCTCACTCTGGGAAGGATGCAGGAGGCCCTTTGGTGTCTGGTGTTCCTGGCTACTGTGGCCCAAGTGAGCAGCTAATATGTGGAAAAGGATGGGAAAATCTGTTTGGGAACAGAGGGGACTGAGTGTTGGCTCAGCCCTCAGCTCCCCTCTAATGGGGCGTGTGACTTCCTCTCTCTGCGCCTCTATTCTTCCCTCTGTTAGGCAAGGTGTCTGCTATGCCCAAGCATGGTCTCCAGGCTCAGTGAAGGAGCAGACCTGCCACATTCCAGGGCACCTGAACCTTTCTGCCGCTCTCAGCCTTATTCTCATAAGCCAGGGATAAGTGTCCCCATTTATTTGCCAGCTGTGAACTGAATAGCATTTGAGGGCTCACCCTCAGCATCCAGAATGTCCCAATTAAATTGAAGAATTTATTATGATGCTATTAGTATGGCTTCATGTAGTATAGGTGTGTCTCAGCTTATTGTTAGTGCAGATTCATTAAACATTCACCATTCACTCATTTAATCATTTGTGCTCACCTGAGTGAGTCATGTAGTATTCTAGGAGTGAAACCCAAAGGAATGAGAGGGGAGAGAAAAATCAAACAGGGACATGCAGAGGGTCCACCTGGGGAGTTTTGCACTGTGGGATAATAAGATATGGAAGCCCATTTTCCCCTTGCATTTCTTTTTTCAAGCACTGGGTTAGTATTCTGCATCTATAACACAGACAGTTGTATACATAGACATGTCTTAAGTGAGCGGCAGAGCCTTGACAGGAAGGTCTATGAAAGCTCAGGGGAAGCAACAATGGCCAGAAATCAGGGTCTTTTCAAAGACAGGATGAGGCTGAGTCAGGCTAGATGAGCTGGAGACTGCACCATGACAAGCATCGGCCCATCCTTGATGTGTTGGCAGAGAGTTTGTCTTTCCAGTGAAGAAAGAGTGTGCATTCTGCAAGCAGGCCTAGAGATAACAGACAAGACCACAGAAAAGCACGCTCAGTCCTGAGGCCGCAGGGTCAGGGCCAGGGCCAGTCATACATGCCCGGTGTCGTTCTTAGGAAGCCACGGGTGAAGATCCCTGCTGAGGCTGCCCCCACCCACGCACCACCTCATCCGTCCTGGCACCTGATCTTGTTTCCTTAGCAAGAGCCATTCGAATTGCATTTGCATTTGTGATGTGCTTCTTATTTTGTGAATGCCAGTTCTGTGCCCTGTTCCACATCAGACTCTAGGTCAGCTACAAACCAGCCTGTTAGTCCTGACTGCAACACAGAGGGGATAGCACCAAGCAGGCATGCCCAGCACCCAGATCCACCCAGCATTCTGCATTCTGCATTTTGGGATTCTTTACTTCTGATTCGCCACTCCTGGGTTTTATGATAAAAAAATATTGTTATGTTCACTTATAGTCTTATACATACTTTAAATGGAGTTGTTTTAAATTAATTAAATAATGGAATTCATCTTAAGTAATACATTAAAGGTTAATTGTGTTCCTTTTGCAATGTTGTATCCAGATCTTTTCAACCACTAACTTTTTCCTAGCCTGTGTGCAGCTTTCTTTTGGTAAGAGTTGCTCATTCCTCCCCATGATGTATGCAGTGCCATGGATGTCACTGCTTGTGCTTAGGGCTTCTGGAGCTGCCAGTACAAGCTTGCTACAGTTAGTGCTGCTGGACTTTGGGTTGATCTCCCCTGAGGAGACCATAATTCGTCAGGGAGGTAATGGAAACAGGAGGTGAGGATCAAGCTGGAGGCAGTGGATCCCGAGGGTGTGATCTTAGGGAGCATTATCTGCTTCCTGGCCCTGTCCTCCCTGGCTCGCTTGCTCACTCTCCCCTCCCCAGCTGCAGGAGACAAGCAGCCTTCTCCCACCACCCTTCTGCCATGATTGCCCACCTCGCCGTCGTGCAGCCAGCTCCCTGGGGTTCAGAATTCTGGGAAACTTGCGCCAAAATAACCTTTTCCACCTGTGAGTTGTTTATTCCAGGTGCCGGGCCACAGTGTTGGCAAGTTAACTAACACTTTAGCAGGGAGGTAATAGAAACTGGAGGCGAGGCTCGAGCTGGAAGGTGTGAGTGAACATTCATCCACCTTTCATGCACACACTGCTATTTGGTCTGCAAACTTGGGGACCACCGCTGACCTTCAGGCAGGTTTTGCTGTGTCCATGTAGTGAAGGCTTTCTTCTTTTGATTTTGGTGACATTTAAGAATTAGACACTTGTAGGCTTAGAATCGCAGCTTGTCTGAAAATGAGAAATTTGCTGACTCCTAACAGAGCTGCATTTGGCTGACGTGGGGCCAAGGGGCCAACGTTTCAGGGTCCTTAGGTGCTTCCCTGCATTGTGGGACTCAGCCCCTAAGTGAGTGACAGAGGGAGAGAGGAAGAGCCACCACCTATCCCCCCCGGACCCAGAGCACAACACATCACCCCTGCCATCCCTGTGGGCACCAGGGCTGCAGCAGATGGCTCTTCCCTAGGAAGAGTCCCTATCAGACCCCAGACAACCAGGAATAATGCTTGGGGCACATTTGTAGAAGGCTGTCAGCCTCTGTCAGATGTTTTCCCTGAGGATTTTCATAAGTATGTTTTGAAAATATTGTATTCATTTAAACTTTCCAAGAAATCTCCATGAGATGATCTTTTGGAGGTGGAGTTGTCAAGTAATATAAGTATCTGATGTATAGCCAGTGTCCTGGAAGTCCATGCTACCCAACATTTCCCTGGAAATACTTGTTGCTGGCCTTAATTTATCACTAATTACCATCAGACACTGCTTCGGGCTCTTATTCCTATCTAGCTGAGCCACAGGATGAATTTCTTCTGAGTGCAGCTATGGAATGTGGAGTTTCATGCTAGAAGCAGGCTCAGAGCTGGGCCTGGTTGGGGCATACCAGCAGCTAGGGAAGCACAATTTTGAGCTCAGCCTGGGCACTTAGCAATTTAGTGAGAGACCCTGACTCAGAAGGCTGGACTCTTAGTTTCACTGTTGCTAAGACAAAAATCCCAACACCTAAAGTTAAAGGAGGAAAGGTTTATTTACCTCACAGTTTATGGAGGTTTCTGTTTTTTGTTTGTTTGTTTTGCGGTACTGGGGATTGAAGAATGGCCCATGGCAGAGGAAGATAGTAACAGCAAAAAGGGAAGGACATGCATCTTTCGTGTGCAGGCTACCCACCCTAGGACAGGTGTGGCACTCTTACCCTTAAGCTCAGCAGTGGACCATGAATCAGACAAACTCTAGATTCACCCACACCTGAAAAGCCTGCACCCCATGCAAGAGGTTTTGGGAGGACATCTAGACCAAATCATAGCAGCTAGGGAACGGTACTGAATACACACACACTCACACACACACATGCACACACATGCACACAAACATACATGCCCATGTTAAACACTGAGACATACAGGTAGTAGAAGTAAGCTTGTTAGGCATGTCACTGAAGAGAAAGGATTATGGCTCCAGAACAGTGAAACACGGAGGCACAAGTGGCACTAGGGACACAGAGGCACCATTGGCTGGGTGTCTCAGCTGGTCCCTTGGGAACAGTATATTTCATCAGTTTGACAGAGAGGTTTAAATAGCTAAATATGGTGACAGTTATCATTTCTCTCTGTAGTTAATATTGATGATACCTCAGACCATTAAAAACCAAAATATACCTTGAATATTTACACTGCAAGCATGCTCTAGAGCCAGGAGGAAACTTGCTTAGCTCCAAATTTCGAGCTAAGGGGACACATAAGACAGGTGATGAGCACATGACTGGCACGTAGAGCTTAGAGAGGCACGTGGGACTTGGCACCCTGACAGAGAGCTGCAAGCTGCATACAGTGTGGCTCTTCAGAGCTGGCACAGACCATGAGCCCAGTGCCTTGCAGTCACTTACAACTGGGGTGCAATGCCAATACCCCAGTGAAGGCTGGGTGTTGTCAGAGAGGGACTTCCACACTTAGTTGGCCCTGAAACATCAGGCACCAGTGTGGACTATAGTCCACATGCTGTGTAATTATAAATAGCACCCTGAAGGGCTGGGGAGATAGCTCAGTGGCACAATGCCTGGCCTGGCAAGGTCCAAGCCATGAGTTTGATTCTGGGTACCTACATATATAAGTAGCACCCTATGCTCTGATTAAAGAGGACTCTCCTAAGAGCTCAGATCTTCAGCACTTCCTCAGGGCTGCCCAAGCGATGTCCAGATTCCTTGAGTTGGTGTTCAAGGTCTTCAGCAAACGCCCCATGTTTGTCTTTTTTCCTGCTGCTGAGGCACACCTGATGGCCTGCTTGTTGTGGAGCATAGGCCTTTGTACAACTGCAGCGCCCACCCGTGAGGTGAGCTCTGGTGCCACTGCTTAACAGACTAGGTGTGTCAGGACAGGTGAGCTGAGCCTGCCTGCCAAGGAACCCCTAGCTCTCCGAGGTTCATCTTACCACTCAGCAAGGGCCAGGAAGCTGCCTCATGTGACTCAGAGGCCCTGACCACTGTCACATCAAAGCCCCCCACAGCATGGCATAGTCCAGAGAGGGTCCAGGAAGAGAGACAGGCTGTGTGGCAGCGGGGGCTATGGTGCCAAGACGACAGCACTCATGTCCTTCAGGCCCGCCGACCCACAGCATCACCATCCCTCCAGGAAGAAGAGCCAGAGAGCACAGAGAGAATGCGCCAGTCCCTTGTCACATGCTTTAATGTGCTTGTAGTTTATATTTCTTTGTCTTGAGGAAGGAAAGGCAAAGGGACATCTGTCTGTTCTATTCATTGCTGAACCACAGCGTAAGAAGCAGGCCCAGCTCATGGAGGAGACTCTTCAGTGCTGGCCCAGCGCTTGGGAGCCTGAGGGCAGCCCCTCCTCTCTGCTGTCCACCCACTGTCCCACATAGACTGTGCCCGCAGCATGTCCCAGCCTGATTTCTTTCCCTGTGAGAAGTCCTGACTCTGGGGTGCAGTTGAGCATGAGATGCGTAGAAGTACATGCAGCATGTACAGCAGTGTGGGCGCGTGTGTATGTGAATGCTGTGTGGCTTTGTGTGTGAACATGTGTAAATGCTGTTTCAACTGAAAATCTACCTCTGAATTCCTAAGATTTGTGTCTATTCTTTGAATGCTGGAAATGTCAAGGCTACTTTTCTTTCAATATTTTCTTTAAATGTTTGCCCAGAAGTGCAGTATGTAGTTGGGATTCCAAACTAAGTTGCTACAATGTACATGAATTCTGTATCAGGTGAGACCCAGAGGCTGTAACCAGCCCAAGGGAGGACCACATAGGCTGGTCTTGTGCTCAGGACCCAGATCCCTCAGAGCTTCCAATACCTGGCCTCTGCCAAGCTCTGTTGCCCCTGCCTGAGTGCCCCTGATGGACCCCCACCAGCCTACTACAGGGACAAGGGCACAGGAAGGAAGGCAGTAGTCAGTGTGGATGTGGTGCCACCCCACCAGGCTCATGGGCCACCTGCTGACAGCCTCCCTGTAGAGATGTGAGAGGGTGCCTTCACCTTCTGTCTCTAGGAACACACTAGCCTCAACCAAACAACGTTGGCTGGTGTCTGTGGAACTTCCCATCCAGCAGGATGCTGGAAGCTCCCCGTATTCATCTTCTAGAGGAATGCTGTGCACAGTGTATCCAGGATGGACCACACCCACACCCCAACCCCTTTCTACCTCTATCTACAGGTGAGTGGAAGTTGAGAGGAGAAAGCTAGAGGCCCTGTGGGGACAGCCTGAAAAGTAGTGGAAGGGGACAGACACAAGGGTACTGGGATGGCCTGGGGCTCAGTATCCGGGAGCCATGGGCACTTCCCAGAAGGAGCTTCGGGTTCCCAGATGAGCAGGCCAGGACAAAGGCTGTGGCCAAGCAGCCCCTAGAGGGACAAGAAGGGCTCCGGTGTACAGCTCCACAGAGCACGCCAGGGCTGTGAGTCAGAGGTCAGGCTGTCAGCACTGTGCAGGCCTCAGGTAGGGTCCTTCGCCCCTTGCTTCTGACAGAGCCTGGCCTTCAAAAATACAGTGTGCCACGAGTCACTCAGGGTCAGCAGAGCCACAATAGGACAGCTAAAAAGGTCTCTAGAACAAAGAGAGAATACAAATGGCACAGTGGCACAAATAGCAGATGTGATGGGCGTTGGCCAGTGGGAGAGCAGTGTGTCCCAGCCCGGGGCCCAGGGATATGCAGAGTCTTTCTTGCTTGTGGGGCCCATCCAGGGCCCTCTTTGCTTACCTGCTGTAATGCCCTTGACTGTTATATCCACTACATCTGTTCCCTTTTAAAAGCATTTCCATTTGGACTCTCCCAGTAAGAGTCAGGATTTCTGATTTCTACCTCCTACCCAACTGAATTTGTCACTGGGACTTGGGAGCTCCAGTATGAGGTGGGGTCATCTCTGTTCCTCAAGGACCAGCCACTAGTCTGTATGTTGGCACGTGAAGAAGACTCCCTCTTATAGGGCGCACCTCCAGAAAGGCAGAAAACACCTTTCCCAGCCAGTGCTTCCACCTCTCCCCATCACACTCAAAAGTAGTCCACCAATATTAAGATATCTTTTCCCCATTTATTCCAGTGAGAGACAAGATGTCCCTCCTTCCCCAAATGAAGCCTCAAGTGGGCTTCATTTCTACCAAGAGTACGTCAGCATTTGGTCAGTTAAAGAAATGAGTCAATAAAAAGAAGAAACACCCTGTCATACTCCACCCTAGTGGTGCTGCAGGCCAGACGCTCCCTGTTCACACCAGCCTCTCAGTGCAAAGCCCATCGCACCCTTCGAGATTAATTCTCACGTTTCTCTTCCCCTCTGGAGGTGTTCAATTGGATGTATCAGGAATTTGTTAGTAATTGTTATTCCCATTCCCATGTGCGGAAGCCCTGGAGAATGCTCTCTCCGCTCAGTAAGAGTAATGTGCAGCGTCCGGCCCTCTGCAAGGCCCTCTACCTCCCATCCAACCTGCTACTGTGGCCTCTGGACCCCAACCCCATCCTTGGAGAGCAGAGTCCGGAGTCCTGGAGTACTCCGGGTCCATCTGGCAAGGGACCTCCCACGCCTGTTGAAACTCTTTGAGCCATGGCACATGGTGAGATACGGAATTTTACAGTAGGCCATGGGCAATTTCAGAAGACATGTGTTTTTGTTGTTGTTGTGTCTGTACTGGAGATTGAACCTGGTACCATCACCCTGAGCTACATTCTCAGCCTCTTTATGTTTTATTTTTGAGAAAAGGTCTTACTAGGTCACCAGGCTGGGCTCAAACTCATGTTCCTTCTGGCTCAGCCTCCAGGGTGCTGGTGTGACAGGCATGCATCGCCATGCCAGGCCTTAGAAGATTAATTTTATATATGTGAAGGAAAGGCAGGTCACAGATTTCCGTAGCACTTGCCAACAAGTGAGGTCTAAATAATTTGTTGTGCAGGCACATTAAATGTGGAATATAAGGGCCGACCAAATAGTTCAGTGGATTAAAGTGCCCTGCGTAGGCAGATGCTGGGGCTGGGAGTCCAATCCCCAGACCTGCCATGCAGGTCCTGCCCCTGGGGCATGCTGAGACAGTGATTAAGACTGGACATGGTGGCATGTGCCTTTAATCCCAGCACTTGGAAGGCTGTTAACAGGAGGATCACTGTGAGTCCGATCTATGCAGTGAGACCCTGTAGACCCTGTCCTAAATACACACACACCCACACACAAAAAGTGGAATATATTGGGAGATTAATCCTTTGTGTACTGGCCACTTTTAAGGTTAAGATAGAATTTTTTTTTATTAAATAAAATTTGTTTAAGAGACATTCCAGCTTCTTTTCCCCCTCTTTATCAGCAAAGCCCCTCCCTAGCTATATGAGTTTGATTTATTTTATTTTATTTAAAGTTTACCCTAGCAAAAACTTGTTTATGGAAATTACTTTAAGTTTCATGTATTTTTTTCCTGAAATCTTCATTAACAACCAAAGGCATTATGGGCAAATCTACCCAGTCCCCCTACCTGGAGCTTGATACTAGAATAGTTCACCATAGCCAGGGAAGTATCAGAGACCTGCCTGCAGATCAGTGACACTTGCCACCTGGTGGTAATGTAGCGCTTACTCATAAAATGCTTTTTTGTGCTCTAAAGAAACCTTATTAGTGAAAATTTTGCCCATCTTTCTGAAAGTAAATGCAGCTCCTGTCCTGGTGAAATGGGGTATATATACTCATAGTTTAAAATTACTGTGCACTTGCACACGTGTTCACACTCACACTCAGGCACTCGCTCATGTGCTGGGCATGTACCCCACACACAGTGGCACTGTGGCCCGCTGTTGGGCGTCACTGAGGCTCAGCACTTGAGAGCCAGAGAGTGCACTATGGGGCTGCCACCTCTGCCCGGGGCCAGCCGGAGCTCACACTGACCTTGGGCTTCTCATCGGTCAGGAAGTTCAGCCACAGCTGTGGCCAGCAGGGAGCAGTCCCCATGGTGGCCTCTGTCAGGTGGTGTGTACACGTGGAGCTCTTTGCTGATTTCACTAAGATTAGGATATCTCTTGCCTGGTGGGGCAGAATACCAGATTTTTTTAATGGCTAAGAAGATATTCACACAGCATGTCCATGAAGGTTACCTTATTTCTCCTCCTGAACAGCAGATTCCAGTGCTGGTTTTTCTAGGAAGAGTGATCTGTCTGCCTAATTGTTTCACGGGATGCTGTCAAATCCTCAAGGTCCTTGTTACTCACTTTAGTCAAAATCAAATTAAAGGATCAAATACCAGAGTACACAGGAAGGAGAAGAGCTGTGAGGTGGAGGTTTCTGTCGCATAACCCAGATAGCTGAGCAGGGGTCAGAGGCCTGGTGCCCGTGGAGGGCACTCTGGGCTTCACAGTGAGCACCCTGACCTTAATTTTGGACGTGTAGAGGAAAGCTATGGAAATGGTCACTAAGGCCTTTTGCGTGTTCATGGCCCCAGCCTTAGTGGATGTCCTTTTAAAGGTCACACACTTGAGGTGATCACTGCACTTGACTCATAAGCAGAATGTTGTGTGAATCCTTAACAAACTGGCACAAATTCTTCAAAAGCTAGGCTGCCTTCACTGTGCAAACACAATACCTCTTTAGTAGTTAATTTGGTGTGAGTCCCAACCTAAGTTGTAGCTGTAGGCTTCACCTGGCTGAGGTAGGGGGCATGGTAACTTCCCATTGATGAGAATGTTCTGTTCAAAGACAACTTGACATATTCACAGCTTTCAAATCTTGTGTTTGCAGAGGCTTCTCTCTTCAGCAAGATACTGAAGTCAAGACAGTAATTTCCTTTCTCGAATGTCTCAGCATGTCAGTCATCACAAGTTTGGGGTGTCTCCATAAGACAGTCATAATGGTCTTGATAAGAGATGTACAGTAATGTGGGAATTGGATTGCTCAGTGAAAAGCCTGAAATTTTTGTTGTTGCTGTGGTTATTTAAAAAATTCAACAATGGTAAACGCTACACTTAATCCAAAATGAAATGGTACATCTATAACTTCTGAAGTATATTTGAGGACTTTAAAATCATCACTAGTTACCCAGTGATAATACCTGAAATAAATATACATGTGATCAAAAATAATAGGCCCTATGGACAAGGTTTATGGCAGTGCTTTTTGCTTTCCTAATAGTAAGTCTGAGCACAACATCTGCAAAAGACATACACTCTTCACTGACCAGGCACACCTTCTGGTCCACTTGAACCACCTCTGATTCTGAACTTGAGGAATTTTAAAAGGAACTCACCCTTCCTGTACTGGGGTGGGAAAGAGGCCCAAATATGGGCATGCCCTTGCACACAGACTTCAGCTTCAGTATACAGTGAACAAAGATTTCATTTTGAAACAAAATGTACTTGCTCTGTGTATCTTTTCAGAGTGGTGTCTTTGCAGCAGGCACTGCTCTCAGGGCCTGGTTGCAGTGCTGTACAAGAGATATCCTTCCACCTGGCTTCAATCTTGACTCTATTCTTAGTCATTTTATGTTCAGTGTTTTGTTTTTGTTTTAATTTTTTATGTATGTGGTACAGGGTCTCAGTATACAGTTTGGACTCATAGTAATCCTCCTGTCTTTCAGCCTCCCCAGTGCTGGGATTACAGTCATGTACCACCACACCTGGCCACCAGCTTAGCAGGCCCAGGTGGGCTGGCAAGGCTTGTGGTGCAGGGGATCCAACACTGACCCCTGTGCTTTTCTAAACAGGCACTTAGTCTGCTGAGCTATGTCACTGACCCTGTTCAGTGTTTTGTCTTTTGATGTCTTATAGCTTCCAATTTTACATCTGTAAAATGGCAATTATTACAATGAAGGGATTAGGGCTGATGAAATAAGACACAGAAGAGGTCCTCATATGGTAAGGATAAAGTCTTCCTCTTCCCCTTGCTCATTACAGCAGGGCCCTTCTGGTCTGCCCTCTTCTCCCCATCAGATATAAGCCCTTACCCAGGACCATGTTCCTGCTTGCGGGGAGCGCTGAGTAATCCTTAGAGCTCCGCTACTGCTGTAAGCCTGGGGGACTCTCAGACCAGCAATACTGCTAAACAGGAAGCAGATGCTCCCCACCTATGTGCAAGGAAAGTGCTTCTGGGGCAGGTACAAAGGGATTCAAAGGAGAGGAACCTTTTGTATTCCCAGGCCAGTGCCTGCAAATCCCTCCTTCTGCAATGAACTGCCCTGTTGCTGGTTTCTCACTGGTATGGTTTATGGCCACACTTCTGAGAGGTGCTAGATTTCTAGGTTTTTAGTTAATTGTTTTTTTTTTTTTTTTTTTTTTTTTTTTTTTTTTTTTTTTTTTTTTTTTTTTTTTTTTTTTTTTTTTTTTTTTTTTTTTTTTTTTTTTTTTTTTTTTTTTTTTTTTTTTTTTTTTTTTTTTTTTTT
>PVKA01000779.1:0-154212 GCA_004027165.1 Ctenomys sociabilis | reverse complement strand
GAACTCACAACAATCCTCCTGCCTCAGCCTCCCGAGTGCTGGGATTACAGGCGTGCGCCACCACGCCCGGCTAGTTAATTGTTGATGAGAGCACTCTGGCATAGTTTTTGATAATCTTGTGATCATGGGTCTGGGATCTTTGCACAGAATTTTTCTCTGAAGAAGAGTTCTGACTTCTTTATTGTGTAACACACACATTATTCAGTAGTAGGTCCTGATAGTTGCATAATGACTTGTTAATTTGCTGATGTTTGGAATTACATATTAAATATGTCAGTGGTTCTTCCAGTTTTGTTAAGATATGATTGAGCATACCTCTTATGTTCATTCCTTTTCTGCTTTGTTGAAAAGCTGTACCAAAGCAACAAAAGAGTAAGATGGAAACTTCCTTAATTGATTTTAACAGCTTTGTGGAGATGCAATTCATATACCAGTGTGCCCAGTTTACGTGTACTAATTAGTGGGTTTTAGCATATCCGGAGTTGCATGATCATCCCAGTGTATTTTGGAGCATTTTCATCACCCCACAGAGAGCACCTACACCTGCCGGTGTCTGTCCTCCACACACCTGTGCTCCCTGGCACCTGGAGATCTACTTTCTGTGTCTTGGCCTTGCCCTCTGGGTGGTCCAGGTAAGTGACCATAAGAGAGGCCTGTTCTTTGGTGACTGGCTCCTTTCACTTCACATGATGATTTAAGAATGCATCCATGCTGTAGCATTTGGCAGTATTCCGTTCCTTTTGGGAATAGACCATATTGTGTGGATATGCCACAGTGTGTCTACTCAGGCTGCTATGGGCCTTGGTGCCCAGGGGTTCATGTGGGTGCAGGATTTCAATTCCCTTGGGTAGGTGCCCAGCAGTGGTCTCTTTGATTTTATGTTCAGCTCCATGGGCGCAGGAACTGTTACTTGAACGTTCACATGTATGTCTACCCTTGCATTTGGGTGTTCAATAAACACCACTTCCCAGAGGTGCAAGTCGCCTATGATTGTCAGCTGAGTAATCCATGCTGTGAGGCTTGCAGGTAGCTGAGGGTCAGAGACCTGTGGCCTGTCATGGCTATAGACACTGCTTTCCTGCTTCCCAGGGGTTACAGTCAAGGGGCTGTGAGCGAAGTGTCAGAGTCCACTATTCTGGGATTGAATTCTTTCTAGCCAGTAGCACCTGCAATAAAACAAAACCTCCCCCCTCACATCTTACCAAAGCCACTGGAAGCTCCACACGGTGGCAGGTTGCTGTCTGTCAGTCAGGGAGTGGGTCCTCAAAGTGGGGAAGATGGTTTGCTCGCACGGAGTCATTCTGTCTCTAAGAATGTTTCAGAATAGCTTCAGTGGGGACCTCCTAGAGCCACCTTCTCTGATAGTCAATAGAAAGTCTCTCTGGTGGTGGTGGTGAACCCGTGGCACACGTCTCATTTGTTTTTAAGACAAGAGATATTAATGTAAGAGTGTTTGGGGTTTTTTTCTAAATCAGAACTTCAGTATTCAGGTTCAATTGCAGTATTGGCACTTTGGGTCAATAGGTGGACTTTAGTTGCAGTTTGGACAGCTCGTCTCTACAGGGCTCGCCATCCCTGCTCTGTAAGATTCAACACCACCACTAAGTAAAGCTACGTGCTAGGCCCAGCAGTTGGAACAGCTGGATTACTTAGCATGTGGTGGCTTTAGTTTGCATTAATGTGATTCTCCCTCTTGACGCCACAGCATCAAAGCCAGCAACACTATGTCCTTGGGCCACAAGCAGTCTCGCAGTTGCACTCCACAGCATGCCACCCATCAGACTCCTGCTGCCTGTGCTTAGGAGGGCTCCTGCACAGCAGTGCTTTCCATAGCCCTAGCAGTGCAGAGCCTTTGTTCTTTCTCCTGGGCTGCCTGAGTGCAGAGTTCAGCAGTTTCATTGACTTGACACTCTTTCTAGTGAAAACAAAAGGACAAAATTCATGATCATAATTGGGCAGCTCTGGACCTGAGTTTTCAAGAGGATCAAAGACACTGACCAGTGTGGCTTCTGGAATTGTCCCTTTGCTTCAGTTGACCAATCCTTCCCAGCTAGCATTCAAACCCCAGGGGCTTCCAGGGTTCTTGGGTGCAATAGAAGTTGGGGTAGTTGTACAAACAGCTGCACTAAGAGGTCTGTGGCAGGGCACATCAGTGTCTTCAGGCAGTGGCTCCCTATTGAGCTACTCAGTTACCTATGTTGGAGGGAGTGGTCTGTTCATTTATATGGCACTTAGAGAGCCCTCAAGCAGTGCCTTCATCCATTTGCTATTTACAGTTGTTTTGTCTCCAATTTTCTCCAAGTAACAAAGTCCCTTCCCTCATGAGCATCTGTTCCTTACTACAACACGCTTTTCAACACTAGCTTCAACTAAGGTATAGCAAGACAGCATGTTCATCCAGCACATCTGGAGGTGTCTTGTCATGGAGGGAGTCGAAGTACATTTGTACACTCACCTTCACATACACACTTTCAGCACAAAAGACAGCAGACTCACAGCCTCCTTGTGATTGCCATTAAGGGAACAGACACCCGTATTGAAAAAGCTGCAGACTATCTTCTGCTGCTCTTGCAAGTTACATTGCTTTGGTTTTATGCACTTAGGATCTGACTATTGGCTCACACAGATGAGCATTGTCACATAGGATGTGCAGGTGGACGGGCACCTGTACTTAGATGGTGAGGCCAAGGGGGAGGGAAGGGTGACAGCTGTGGGTATCAGCATAGCAGAGGCCGTGAGACAGCCCTCACAGATGGGGGCTCTGCACTTTCATCAGAAGAATCCAGAGGGGAGTGCAGGGAGTGGGGCCTTTGGGCTGAACACAGATGCCTGTAAGAGAGGAAGCAGTTTATAGTTTTATTCTTGATCCAATGGGGTAGACAAAGTGGGGAGAGATGACACTGACAAGGATGTCAGTTTGGCTCAGAAGCTTGGAAGTCAATTGTCAGAGGGATGGGGGTGACATTTTAAGAGTTTGGTCTGTGACTTGTCACTGTAAGCAAACAAAAGGTCCTACAGGCACTCACCCTGCATCCATCCTCGCAGGATCCTGGAGGATGCACAGAAGGGGCTGAGAGAGACCAACAGAAACAGCACAAGGAGCCAGGCAGAGGTGTAGGTGATGAAGGGAGGGGCAGTGGTAGTGACTGAGCTCAGGGTCAGTGTGGCCCCTATGCTCTTAGTCACCAGAGCCTCCATGCCAGGACCTGTGCTGGCCAGAGCCCCAGATGTCCATCTGCTTCCAGCTACACCTCCCATCAGGCAGTATGCCAGCACTGGAAAGTTTGGTACACTCCTCCCCATTGCACCCCACCCCAGAGGGAACTGAGCCTGTACAGTCTGAGGAGCGTTCCTAGAGATTGCGTGCTTTACCCAAACAAACCAGCTCATGCCTAGTGAAGTCACCTTGGACACTGGGCACGGATGTGTACAGAGACTAAAGTACACCTTTCTATTACCAGAGTAACCAAAACCCCTTTAGAAATAATCCGAAGGTTGTCTCTGTGATAAAGTGTTAGTAAAATTATGAGGAAATCAGATTTACCTATATATTGAGCTGTTCTATGAACTTATTCTCATGATGGAAATGTCAACTTTCTGCTTGTGTTCATTTCTTACAAAAACTATCAGTTTATTTAAGGTCATTCAACAAAAGATACAAATGAATTATTACAAGTATTCCTTGTGATTAAGTCAGATATAAACTTTTAAAAGTCTTCTCTCCACCAGATCAAAAGAGGGACTTTCATTTCTTCATTCCGGTGCCATCTTTAGATAGATAGAAGTTATGTCCAGTTATTTAATGATGAGATATTGTCTCAAATATTCAACAAAGGACATAACAAAAAACTTTTTAAAATTAGTATGTGCTTTTTACAAAAACCCCCACCTGTCTAGCAGTTGTTAAAACAGCATAAAAAATGGTGGAGGCTTCACTGGAGCCCACTTTTGTGATGGCCACGCCTGGCGTGTCCATTCCCGTTGTCTGGTGGTGAGCTTGCCTTCTCTTAACCAGGGAGATCTTACTTCATTGAGGATTTTTAGGGATGCAAATGACTTTTCCACCACCTGAAGAGTTTTTAAGTTATTTTTATCTGTTAAAGCTAGCAGGAGCTCACCCCAGCTGGTACCAGGCCGGACTGCCCAGCGCAGGCGCTTCCTGACCTGCCCAGTTCTGAAAGGCAGACATTGTGTGAGGCCCCACCCACACTGTGGGGGACACTTGGCACCATTGTCTCCACAGCCTACAGCTCTGCGTCCGAGAAGGACCCAAGAATCGCTCCCCTTTACTGAGACACCCTGTCGTCAATGTGTCCGTTTTTCATTTTTACATTATAAGCTGTCCTGTAGAGACTGCATATACAAGATACTTTCTGACTTGCAAAATAATTCAACTGTTTTTAGAAGAATGATAATTAAGCTTGGTGCTCTATTAGTTAAGCCAAGAGAAGGGCAGCCAATCACAGCAGTCTCGCTCACTGATGCTGAGGCAGGGTGGCCCCGTGCCAAGCTCCAGAGCCTTTGGGGAGACTGAGGATGTGGTTTTTAGAGCATGAACTTTTGGCTGAAAGGGTATGAAATCACCCCAGCCTCTCACATCCTTCTGTAATTTGGTACACGTTTATTCAGGGAGCAAAAATTGAAGAACAGTCACAGAAAATGATGACCAGTTCTAGTCCATTATGAATAGTGCTGCTGCTGCTGCTGCTTCTTCTTCTTCTTCCTCTTCCTCTTCCTCTTCCTCCTGTTCCTCTTCTTCTTTCTCTTCTTTATCTTCCTCTTCTTCTTCCTCTTCTTCCTCCTCTTCCTCTTCTTCCTCTTCTTTCTTCTGTTTTTCCTCTCTCCCTCTCTGTCTCTCTCTCCTTCCATTAGATAGCTCTGTGTTGACTTATTATAACATTGGGATTATTAGAAATTCTACATGTTTTCTGGTTGCAAACAGATGACATAGGATCTATCGTATTAATGTTCTTTGGTTATCTAAAGAACTTTTATTGATTGTTCTTCCCAAATAATCATGTATTTGATCATTTAATGAACAAACTTTAGAACTGGAAGTGAAGAAAAAAGAAAACTTATGATCTTAAAAATCAGTTCTTTTTTTTTTTTTTTTTTTTTTTTTTTTTTTTTTTTTTTTTTTTTTTTTTTTTTGTCTTTTTGAGACAGGTCCTCACTGTGCAGTTCAGGCTGGCCTTAACTCACTTTGTAGCTCAGGCTGGTCTCGAACTCACACAATCCTCCTGCCTCAGCCTCCCAAGTGCTGGGATTACAGGCATGCGCCACCACGCCCTGCTTAAAAATCAGTTCTTTAAGAAGACGAGGTGAGCAATGAGGCAGATGTGTGGGTATGACAGTGGATTTAAAAT
This sequence comes from Ctenomys sociabilis, assembly GCA_004027165.1. Classification (NCBI taxonomy): domain Eukaryota; kingdom Metazoa; phylum Chordata; class Mammalia; order Rodentia; family Ctenomyidae; genus Ctenomys; species Ctenomys sociabilis. The sequence continues at coordinate 148,846 of PVKA01000779.1, read as the reverse complement.
TTATATGAATAAATTTTAAATTGTATGAATAAATTTATGAGTTGCTCTGAGATCAAAGTATTTTGCCCCCTGTAAGGACAGAAAAGGTGAGTTTGAAAGCAGTTCAGATAAATGCAAGAGAGGGTCAGTGTGTCAAAATGATCTTTGTTTTGGTGCCCAATCATAGAGGTGTCTCTAACTCACTTCCATACTTCTCTCTGCCCCACTTTTTCTAGCATCTCAGTGGTAAATGAGCGACGCCCCTGGGCTTCCTTCCCATGAATGCCTTCAAGGCTCCTACCTGGTTCAGTCTCTGAGAAGCACCCTTCACCTAGTAGCTTGGATCAGTTCCCGTGCTGTGTTGTCCCTGTGCACAGACACCCTCTCACTGTCCCCTTTTGAGTTGGGAAATTGTAGACCCTCCCCAGGTCTGTTGCTGAGAGTCAGAGGTGACCCTGAAGCACGAATTAAACATAAAGAACCCCAGAGGACAGACCAACCTTGTCATCACAATGCATCTCTGGTCTCAAACTAATTATCATTAACATTTCATTCATAAAATGAAAACCAAATACATTTTAAAATCTGCTTTACATGTCAAGCACCAAAATTTGAACAGTTCAGATCATAACTTGGCAGCTTGTACTTAAAAATCCCCATTCTTGACTTCTGAATTGTATAGCACAACCTGTCTCTCTGTTCTGCTTGAGTTGCGCTAACTACTCCTTTCTTGAAGCTCTGTGCTACATTACAGCTCAGTGACATCCACAGCTTTTCTGTAAAGGACTGGCAAATGCATGATTTCAATTTCACAGGTCACATGGCCTCTCTCATGCCAGCTCAGCTCTGCCACTGAAGAGCAGAAGCAGCAGAAGCAACCAGTGACAGTTTCCAATATCCTCAGCAAACGATTGTGACAGAGTTTTAAGAAAACTTTCTTGACAGATGCTGCAAATTTAATAGCATATATCTTTCATGTTGATGAAGATTTCCTTACTTAAGTACATAATAAATGTATGTGTATGCATATATGTTTGATTGTGTCCATTCATACATGCTTTAATACACATGCACCTGGATGTGCATCCATAGACAGCAACTGCTTGGTGCTAGGACCTGAGCCAGGTACTAGGAAAACAGGACAGAGTGGAGCAAACAGACAGAGCTAGATATTTTGTCTGATTCCAAAAACCCAGTTATATGGTGACAGGAAACAAAATCAAACAAGCTTGGCATGGCGACATTGCCTGGAATCCCAGCACTCTGAGAGGCTGAAGGAGGAGGTGCTCACAAGCTCAAGCCCAGCCTGTATCAAATTTAGGAAGACCCTGTATCAAAATTTAAAGGAAAGGGGTGGCCTGTAAGTCAGTGTGAAGGTGCTGGATTCAATCCTCCATACTTCAAGACACAAGTCTTATGTCAAAACACTGAAGGACTGAAGAGATAGCTTAGCGGTCTAAGCACCTGCCTGGAAAACACAAGGACCCAACTTCAATCCCCAGTACTGCTTGCTGTGCCAGCGCTGAACTGCAGATGTTCCATGCCTGCCACTGAAATCGAGCATGGGGAGGTGCACCTATAGTGTACTCTCAGCACTGGACAGGCTGGAGCAGGAGGATCACTGCAAGTATAAGCTGCATAGTGAGACTCTATATCAATAAATAGTAATTTTTCAAAAAATAGTGAAACACTGAAGGTATGACATCAGAAAACAAATTTGAGCTTCTGTTTCTGTTGTGCTATGAAATACTTTCTTGAGTCTTTAGTATATAAAATTGCATTAGAAACACACTGTTCATGCACATACGACACTACAAAAGTGTGTCCAGAAGTTCTTTGTAATTTCAGGAGCATGCTTCTTCACAGAACCAGCCTCTTCTACTTCTTAATTGTCACGCCAGAACTTGACCCTTCTGTCTTTTGACAATACATGTTTTCTTCCAAACTGAGCTACTGTTCTCACTGTCATTAAGTGAAGATTTCTGGCATAAACTTTTCTGGAATTTTATACCACTCAATCACCTGCAGAGGTGATTAGTTTAGTGACTAGACTCTAGTCTGTCAATAGATTGAACCTTTGGCTGGTTTGTTAGACAGTCTTCTAACATGGCAGTGACTGGCAGTTAAATTATGAACCCTGGAACTGACTGAAGTCACTGTGTACAAATGGCTTAGCCGAGTATTCCCTGGTGTGACTGAATTTGTGTAGAAATTATCTGCAAATACAGCAGCATGGTTTATTTTAATATCATGCGTTTCTGCACAGATGGCCAGCGTGCCGTGGACTGGGCGGGGAGGCCGGTCTCTGCCTGTCTCCCGCGTGTGTGGAGCAGCTGGCACAGAGGCCGAGCATATTCTTGCTCTTCACATCTCCAAGACGGAAAAGAGAAGGGGTGTTGTTCCAGTGAAAAAGCGTGCAGTTGTGGCCACTCACTCAGAGGGCAGAAGCTCAATGTGCAACAGGCTCTAGTCACTGTCCTGGCTGCTATGTCTCCTGGGGAGCTCCCAGATCCCCCAGTAGAGCTCCAGCTACCAACAAGAGCAATACTGCTGGGAATATCACAAGTGCATCTCCTCCTGTGAACTCTGTGCCTCTGCCAGCCCAGCATGAAGCCCTGGATGCCCTCCCAGTGCTCCCTGCCCAGGTCTCAAGCAGGCTACCCTTAGCGGAGTGGGGCTCTTCCTCCTAACCTCTTCTGTTTGTCCTGACAGCTGGTGTCACATTTATTCCACAGGCATATGTTCCGATGCATGATGGGAGCCTGGCCTTGGCAGTTTCCCCTTCATCAGGTGGCTTTGGAGACATTTGCTGATCCGAACAAGCATCAGGGTCTTCACGTTCTGCAAGAACTCTTTAGCAGTGGTGTACCCTGTAGGGCTTCCCCCAGGACTTGCTAATTCTGATCATCTTCTCATTTGCTTGCTGTGATGGGTTCTTTCTCAAAAACCTATTATAAGTTTATTATTTACTCCCGTTGCTTTAACTTGTACTAAAACTCAGTGAAAGTTGCACAAAATAAAGATCCCGAGCTGGATCTTTTTCCATCTTAGTTGTGGGTTCAGTGTTTCGATGCCTTTGCTGTCAGTGCATCCCCTGCTGGGCTTGCTTTCTGGAGAGTCAGTTCACTGTACGTGGTCATAAGCCAGCCAGCGCTGAACCAGGATGTCAGGTGCACATGCCTCATGCTTCTGCTGGCTCCTGGTCCCTCCTTCCTCCTCTGCAGCACTGAGCGGCTCCGGTGCTGGACTCACGTTACTGGCAGCATCTGTTTTGTGGCTCTTAGGACTAGTCAGATCGCTCTGCACAGACAATGCCCATGCCACTTTCTAGGGAGGGAGGGCCCATACTTTCTGAAGCCAAAAAACTGGTTTTTATCATTGACACAAATGACTGGGTCATGTCATTGACAGAAGTACATTTTAAGCAGAGAAAAAGGAAAATAACATTTAGTGGGAATGTAATTGCTTCACTTGTTCAGAAAATATCTATTTATAGAGGCCTGGGAGATGGCTCAGTGGAATAAGCGCTTCCCTGGCAAGTGCAAGGGCCTGAGTTCAATCCCTGGTTCTACCAAGGAAAAAAAAAAAGAAGAAGAAAATATTTATTTATTGATCATGCACTATGTGAAAAACATTCCAGTAGCACGTGCATGCAGTTCTCAAGGCCTCTTGGTGAGGCTGTGTGGCAGACAGTGGCAGTACATGAGCCCCAGGAGATCTGGCACCAGTCGCCATGGGTGCCCCCAGGACTGATGGCCAGAGGGTGAGATGATGAATGATGTGAAGGAGGAACATCTGCGGAAACACAGAGAGCATGGGCAACATGGGAATGCAGCGGGTGCCGCCTGGAGCCTGTCCTTGGTGCGCTGGTGGGCCTGCAGGACGGTGCGTGCCGTGGCACCTCAGGGGGAATCACTGCATCCTGCCACTCTGTGTGCCACCTCTGCATGCTATGAGAAGGCACAACACACAGAAATAATCTTCTGTGACCTAATCACAGAGCAGCTTTAAACACATGCAGTAGTACTCCAGGGTTTCAGGAAACATGATTTGGGAGAAGCTGGTAGCAAACTGAGTTAACACAGAAGTGCCCAGGGCAGAGAGTATAAAGAATGTAGCAGGAGCTGACACTGTCATGAACTTGCTGTGGAAAGGAGGGGCTGTGTAGTGTGCCCATGGTCACCATGGAGAGGAGCTTTGAAAGAATCCGGAAGAGAGTCCACAGAGCAGGCAGGCACTGGACGTGCTGGTGCAGCAGTGCTGCTGCTTCTTGGCATGTCAGTTATGGGGCACATGGCAGCAGAGATTCTTTTGTAAGCAATAACCAGGGTCCTGAGACACCAGGTGCACTGACCTCCTTATTAGCAGCTGTGAATGGGACTCAGAAAGAGTGGGGCAAGGTAGGAGCCTGGGCTTGCTGTGAGGATTCTCCTGGGTGGGCATCTTAAAGTGACAGATAGTACTGGCTCATGGTTCTAGCCTGCAGGTCTGAGAATGCAGGCCATGCCCCAAGTGAAAGCCCTGAGGAGAGGCCTCTGTTCTCCCCTATTTCTGGTGCTCCAGGCAGCCTTGGCTTGTAAGCACAGAGATGTCTCCATGTATCTGTGGTGGGCTCCCCTCCATAGGTCAATGTGCAGATTTTCTTCTTACAAAGACACTTGGCATTGGATTAGGCCCTTCCTAAGCTAAAACAAACTCAACTTCATTATATCTTCTTAGAAGTCCTGTTTTTAAATAAGATCACATTCACCAGCCTGGGTAGCAGGCAGCATTTGCAGCCTGGGGTGTGTAGTTTGCCCAGACCAGGTACTCTCTTGTGAGAGAAGGGTAAGTGTCAGATCCATTTCCTTAAAGAAGCAGAGAGACTGGATCTGTTGTAGGGTCGGGTAGGTGCAGAGGGAGAAGCACCTTCAGTTTGGGTGGAGGAGGGCAGAAGAGAAAGGGTATAGATTCAGATCATACTTCTGTCTGTGAGAACAGTTATTGCAGAGGTGAAGTACAGAGCTGCATCTTGAGGACTGAGGACTACAGGATGCTGGGAGCTAGGGAGGACCTGAGTGGGACTTGACAGTAGACCCTGCTCTGGTGCCACAGCTTCCAGTGGCCCAGTCACTCTGTGGAGTGGCTGGAAAAGGGTGTTCTGGGGAGATTTAGGTCTTGAGGGTGACCTGCAGGGGAAGGCAGGAGGTGTGGACATGAGCAAGAAAGTGGTCCAGCTAGTGGACCCCCCAGCCTTGGAGGTGGCTGCAGGAGAGATGCCATACCTTGGGCTGGAGGACCAAGGGGAGACCACAGACATGGGAGCAGGAGCAAGAGAGCTGAGGGCAGGGGAGGCAATGGCTGGTTCTTGCTGCTCTGTGTTCTGAAGCACTGCAGGTCCACACTGAAAGGGCTTGTGTGCAGGAGGAATGCCACAACCTGGAGGAGCGATGTTGTCCAGAGCTGGCCTAGCAGGGTGACAGGGGCATACAGGAGGGGACAGGGATCCTTGGAAGCAGTTATTCATTTCCTTGAGGATGTGGGGGCAGAAGAAGCAGGCTGTGGGTGGCCGGCTGTGATCAGTGACATAGTTGAACTGAGAGGGCAGGTGTGTACCTCAAAGGAGGAAAGTCCAGGAAGTAAGGAAGGAAGCAGAAGGAAGATGTCTCCTTCCTTCCTCAGGACAGCAGCATCCCAAAGAGGGAGATGCTGCAACTGTGCAAGACTTTGGAACACAAGGTGGGAGTGAGCCATGGGCGGGGGCTGGGCAGGGACTGGACAGCTGAGCAGCAGAGGCAGGAGGCAGGGACAGGAGCAGCTGGGAAGAGCTGATGGCTTCTTCCTGCCCGGTGCCGTCTCCCAGTCTGTTGTGTAGCACACATAGAAGAAAATGGACCTCTGTCCAGGTGGAATCGCTAGCTTCCAGGCAGAACAGAGGGCCCTGGCAGCAAAGAAGTCAAGAGCGTGATCCTGACCCATGCTTTGTCCATGTGCGCATGCAGGCACCTGGGCAGCTCCTCCTGGCCACTTCCACAACGTGCTACCTGGTTATATCAGGTGAAGCTGTGTGAACATTGCATAGTACACAGAAGACAGAAATAAACCCATTGGCTGCCCTCACAGGACACAGATCACAGAACTACTAGAGGACATCGGGCCATTGGGAGTCACAGTAGGGACAGAAGTCATCAGTAGGTCCAAGAAAAGAGAGTGGTCCAAACACAGGGTTGGGGGCAGGGAGGAAGGCACAGAGAACTCTGTGCTCACTAGTAACAGTGCCTGGGGAGGGTTGTCATCTGAGCAGAAGATAGCACCATAATCCTGAGTATAGTGTTCATTCAGCTGATAGTTGAGTGATTGGAACTTCTTTTTTGTTATTTTTAATGTTTAACTTTTCAATAGAAAGGGAATTCAGGAAAGCTCAAGGTGAGGAGTCCTGTATTTCTTCTTGCAATTCCTTTAAATCATTTTATGTATGACAGTGTTTATGTGTTAACTCACGAATCTAAAAATGATGCGTGAACCTTGGGTGATTACATGACACGGCAGTGGATGAATGGGTGGATAGGCAGGCAGTGGGAAGGAGGATGAGTATTATACAGGATTGTGCTCCTGTTATACAAGGTGTTTCCACACTATAAATATCGTGGTAGCAATGACAACTAAAACCTTTATTGAGCATTTGCCTGCACTGGGGCTAAGAATATTTCGTAGCATAGCATTTTAAGAAGCCGTCCAAGCAGATCTGTGAGGCAGGTCCCCTGCCCATTCTGAGGCAGACACTTTAAAGAGACTAAATCATTCATTCATGGTCACTTAGTAGGAAGTGGAAACTATAACTGAGGCGTCAGACTCCACGCTGTTGGTGCATGAGTTCACATTCAGATGGCTCCACCTGTGTGTGTTGACTCCCAGCTTTATGAAATCGGCTGAGAGGTAGGAAGACTTTCCCAATGAGTGTCCTCCCCAGGGAAGCACAGTCCGTGGCAGTGCCAGTCACCCCGCTTCCCCGAGGAGGCTCCAGGTGTGCTCCCTGTCAGCACAGAGCTGCTGCGCTGGGCCCTGAGCTTGCACATGATTAAACCCAAGGCTTCTCGCTGAACTATATCCCAAGCCCTTTTTCTATCTTTACTTTGAGACAGGGTCTTGTTAAGTAGGTAAGTTGGCCCAGGCTGGGTTTTAGACTCACACTTATAGCCCTGCTCTGGCCTTTTACCAGGATTACAGGCATGCACTGCCACACCCACTGTACTAGACTCCTACTTGACCTCTTATCTATGTAGTAACCGTGTTAGGGGAGCTGGGCGGGTGGCTCGTACCGCGTGAGGTGTATACTGATAGCACTCAAGGTACTTTTTTTCTTTTTTTTCTTAAAATTAGGTTTATTGGTATAATATCATATATATATATATATATATATATATATATATATATATACATATATATTGGAATTTATATATATCATATGGAATCTACAGTTGCACATGACTATATATATATATATATATATATATATATATATATATATATTGTATTGAGACCGAAGTAACTCAAAGGCTCAAGTCAGCAACTTCTGACACTGCCAGTCATGCAGATAACCCGCTACTATTATAGACTGCTGAACTATGTGGGATTACTTTGCTGAATTCATGCACCTATCATATATGACTGGCAATGGAATACCCATCTCTGACAAAAGTAAACAAAAAAGGTGATATAAACGAAGGTCTGTTTTGTACTGGGGAAAAAAAAAAAAAAAAAAAAAATATATATATATATATATATATATATATATATATATATATATATATATTTGTATATATAAAAATAGTCAAGGCACTTTCAAGTGCAGTTCCAGCCCTCGCTGAGGGCTCTCGGACACAGCTCTGACCCCTTCCCTGCCGTGGGAGGATTCCAGAGTGAGCTATTTAGGGCAAATAAAAACTATATGTTCTGGGCAACAAAGGAGACTTTGGTGTGAGATGGGTGGGTTGATAAGATTCATTTGTGGACTGGTTTTAACGATATCTCAGCGTGTAGCCTGGCAGGCGGCCACATGCCTCTCATAGATGCAGAATTTCTGCCACAGCAAATCCTGAGGCCACACCATGGGCCTTTTTGTTTCCCGAGCCCTCTCTGGTGACCCTGAGCACTTTGTGCCAGCAACAGAGTATCCCACAGACAAGGAGGGTCCTCTAGCCCTGGCCTACACTCCCAAATTCCAGGCTCCTCTGTAAGGCGCAGCTGCTCATGACAGGGCGGGGCAGTTGGAAGCACGCAGGTACCTCAGTGCTCGGTCTGCAGATGGAAGGAGGCCCCAGGCCTCCTCCCCGGAGGAGTGCCTTTTACCGCTGACTTAGCTTGAGGTTGCTGTCCAAAGGGCAGGAATCCAAGTAAGACTGCTCACAAGCATGAGCCCCGCCTGTCTCTACAGGAGCTGAGCTCAGCAAAGCCCTGCATCCCAGCTTCCTCTGCGAGGCCTGAGCTTGCAGGCTACACCATGACCAGTGCCCACCCTGTCGGCAGCAGCTCAATCAGGAGGTGCTTGGGAAAGCAGCAAGGGACTCACCAAGCGGCCTGCCTTACAGTAAAGGAACCTGGAACTTCTTTCTAGACAGCCAGTGGCTTACTTTATAGTATTCTTAAAAACAGAATCTGGCTGAGCTCTAGGCCTGAGCACAAAGAGTTACCTCTACCACCTCTTTTTGTGGTTGTCTTCATGTTTTCCTGAAACCTGTCTATAGGGGAGTAGGAAGCTAAAAATTGTCTTTAAAGTACAGTGACTAAAGCACTAGGCAACTGCTAGTTCTCTGAAACCCTCTATTTCCCATGAATTTCCTTTCTCAAAACAAAGGTGCCGTGAGCTCAGAATCTCTTCTGCTCAGATAAAGCAGCTGCAGTGAAAAGTTAAACATGGATGTGCAGATTCTTACTTTGCCACAGCAACTGGTCCCTATAATAGGGGCCTTGAAATAGGAGCCCTCTGGTAATGTAGATCAACAGTGGCTGTAATAACCTTTGCAGTCTCTATTGTGCCATCTGATGAAAAATATCTGGAAAAATACGTCTTAAAAGCAAAAATTTACCCTAGAAGGCTGAGGCAGGAGAATGAAAGTTCAAGCACAGCCTGGAAAACTTAGACTTCCTCAAAATAAAAGAGGGGAAGACCAGGGGTGGTTTTGCTGACCTATTCCATGCTGCCACTTTGTGTTAGCAGCTAGGGATAAAGTGAGCAACTTGGAGAAATGACATACGCAGGCATGTGTGGACATGGGTTCATCTTGGATAGTACTTCCTAAAATGGCCACAAGCCAGCTAACTAGACTTCACTGTACTTCCTTTTTTTTTTTGCGGAACTGGGGATTGAACTCAGGCCCTTGAGCTTGCCAGGAAAGCACTTATTCCACTGAGCCATCTCCCCGGCCCTGTAACTAGACTTTAAATGCCTTTAGGAGTAAATAATTCAGAATACCCGCCCAACAGGTCCTCTAAGTATGTGAATCTGTTGTAAAAGTAACCAAGATGTCCCATTGCTATGTGGAAGACTCCAGGGCCCTGCAGGTGCTGCCCCGTACCAAGTGTCTTCCACGTGGTGTCCCCACACAAACAGCGCCATGCCTTCTGCAGTCTTTTGAGTGCTTCATCGTGGGGCACCAGTGGCAAATTTGCCCAGACTGGAACACGCAGGGAGGACCAGCAGCAGGCCCACCTCCATGAGTTTTCTAAGGCCCTTGTTCTCAGTGCTTGGTTGAACTCTGTGAACCTCGAGATTTCCTTAGAGATCAGGATGTGAGGTACTCAGAAGAAAATTAGGAAAGAAGGGCCCTTGGGGTGGCACCCATGGGGACCCTGAGCTGGTGCTGTGTGCCCTCCCACGCAGGAAGGAGGCTGTTATGGGGAGACAGGTCCCTGTTATGGAAAGAGCTATCAAGTCACATCAGTTCATGTGTGACCGTGTGCTTGTGTGTGTGTGTGTGTGTGTGTGTGTGTGTGTGTGTGTCTGTGTGTGGTGTTGGTGATGCTGGGTTTATGAATATTCACAATACCTAAAACTAACCAAAATTGTACTCAGAGCTATCAACCGAACTAGATATGTCACCAAAGCAACTGTAAAAACAAGTTTACATATAGAAAAAAAGTGATTCTCTTAGTTTACTAATCCCTCAAAATGAACAAACCTATTTCATTTCTGTCCAAATACTTGGTGGGTGTCACCTAGAAAGCAATATATGTGGAGACACCTTCTGGGGGGAATTTCCTAGTGATCATTGGCTTGAACTTGTAAGTTGAAGCAGTGACCATGGCTTGGGATGGCTTGTGGGGCTTAGATTTTTATGCAAAACCAGTAAGTGGGATCTGAATGTCCAGCTCATGAGCGAGCTGGGTCCTCCTCCTCCTCCCAGCCAGTGCCTGGCAGGGAATCACTGGCAGAGTGAACAGAAGCAGCCTCCAGTTTGTGGGCCCAGGAGCCTACCTAGCAGATGCATCCTGTTGAAGGCAGGTCACAGAGTGACCCCTGCCCAGTGTTAACTTCCCTGAAGTCAAATGCATCCCAGCCTCTATCCTGATAGAATCCTTCCTGTAATTCTGTCACCAGGCCTCTCCAGTCAACAATAATTTATTATGGGCTAAGCCTCTACCCCAGATTTATAAAGTTTGTTATTGGAAGCCATCAAATTACCTGGGCAGTGACCATTTCCATTGTTTTCTATTAAAATCTGATGAAGCAAGAATGTGAAATTTTATTGAACATTCCTAGTGAAATTATATTCAAATGATTATTAGGTATAATGTCTTAAGAACACTAATCATAAAGGAATAATTAACTGTAATGGACAAAAACACTATGATCCCTCCTCTGTGGAATTCCTCTGTTATAATTCAGTGTGTGACTTACACTTGAAATAAGGGTGACCTCTACATTCTGTTTCTCTCTGGATTTCTGGGTTTCCAACTACTAAGTCAGTACTTCATATTCCTGGTAACCTAAAAACCTCCACCTTGCGTTTCTGTTACTTTTCATTCATTGCTGGGACAAAATACCCAACACCCAAAATTAAGGAAAGAAAGGCTTATTTAGCTCACAATTGGTAGGAGCTGGGGATTTGGCTCAGCAGTAGAATGCTTGCCTAGTAAGGTGGAAGCCCTGGGTTCTGTCCTCGGCACCAAAAAGAAAAAAAAAAAAAAAAAAAAAAAACCTGCCCTAAAAAATAATTCAAAGAGCGCCAAATTGCTCAGCAGATTAAAGGTTCAATCCCTAGGCCTGCTGTGCCTAAGATGTGGACCCCGCCTGCAGGGCACACTAAGACTAGGCATGGTGGCACGCCCTGCAATCCTAACTCTTGGGAGTCTGTAAACAGGAGAATCACTGCAAGTCTGGTCTAGTAGAGACCCTGAACACTCTGTAGCCCTTTCCCTAAAAAAATACAGAAAAAAATAAATAAAAAAACAATTCAACAAAAAAAAAAAAAAACACACACACACAGTAAAATCAAAAAAGACCAAAAACAAGCAAGGCAACAGCTCACAGTTAGTGGAGGTTTCAGTCTATGCTCCACTGGCTCCCAGGAAGAGTGGTACATGGCACAGAGCAGCAGTTCATGGCAGCAGGAAACAGTGAAGAGCAAAAGCATGGGCAGCAGCTGTGGCTCCCAGCCAGCCTCTCTCCCCTCCTTATGTTATAAACAGGCTGCCCTGGGGCTGGGGCTGCAGAACTCACACAATGTCCATGCCCTTCTCTTGCACAGAATGAGGATGTTTAGAAAGTAGGAATCCTGGCTCTGTGCTGAGTCACTTAACATTAAACTTCTAAACTTCTCAAGTTGAGCTGGACATGGTGGCACATGCCTGTAATCCCAGCACTCAGGAGGCTGAGGATGGTTGTGAGTTCGAGACCAGCCTGAGCTACAAAGTGAGCTTAAGGCCAGCCTGAGCTGCATAGTGAGACCCTGTCTCAAAAAGACAAAAAAAAAAAAAACTTCTCAAGTTGACACAGTGTCTCAACTGCCATCCCCTGGTCATGGGACGCTCATGGAGGATGACAATTTTCTGAGCAAGCTTGGAGTTACTATGCTGTGTGCTTGTAGAGGTTCCAGGGAAATGCCGGCTGAACAGATTGTCGCAGGGGATAGAGTGGCTGGTATTGCTGAACTCAGCTTTTGGGAGTTTTTTGTTTTTGTTTTTGCTTGTTTTGCTGTTTATCTTTAGGTCCTGGGGGTGCAGAGACTACAAAATGCTTTTAGGGTCTCAACCGCAGGCAGGTGGTGGCCGGGCTGAGCACTGAGCTCAGAACAGATGGCTTGTAAATGCCTGCCTCCTGGGCAGCTCTCTGTTCAGTAGCTGTTACCCACAGCATCTTAGCCTTCGGCTGTCCACAATTACATCTGGTGTGGGCCGGAGGAGTGCCAGGCATGCAGAGGCCTGAAGTGGGGCTCTTCTGAAGACCCCAGAACTGAGGGGGCGTGAGAGACTCAGAATTAATGTCTATTCTGTTTCTGAGGGATTTGCTAGGTCTCCATTCCCATGTGGTTTTTTTCTTGTGGTTTTTTTTTTTTCTTTGTACCTGTGATTAAACTCAGGACCCTGCTCTTGCCAGGCAGGTGCTTATTCTACTCAACTATCTCCCCAACCCATAAAGTTTCTGTTCATTTTGCATGGAGTATGAAAACTTTGTATATGTTGGGTTTCTTTTAAAATTTCTTTTTATGTATTTAGTACAAGGTCTACAGGGTCTCACTACACAGATTAGACTCATAGTGATCCTCCTATTTTCAGCCTCCCAAGCACTACGATTACAGGTGCATGCCACCACGCCGTCTCAACCTAGGGGCAGGGTCAGCACAGCACACCAGGGATCAAACCCTAGTATTTGCATCTGCCGAAGTAGGCACTTTAGTCCACTGAACTATCTGGCCATCCCCCTGTGTTTGAGCAAGAGTACTAATGAGACCCCTTGCCTTGTAGGTTGTTCAGGCTATGTAGAATTGCTCCGCCACAACACCTGGAATGTACTTGGCCAGACTCCTGTTACTCTCTGTAGACTGTGGCAGTTACATGCCAGGTGACATTTGCTGAAAATGTTACACCAAACTAGTGTTCTGTCACTGAAGGAAAACTCCAACAGCCAAGATGAGGATGTCATGGCCCCTTCCCATTTTATAAATCCAGTTTGGCTGCCCAGCATGGCCCAGTGGTTGGCTCAAGGGCTTCAGCTGGGGAGCAGCAAGACTGAGCCAGCCTCATGCTCCCATCCCTGCTGGTCTCTAAAGCCCTCAACCTCACCTGCACCACTCCGAGTGCCGCCCCCATGGTCATATCTCCCTGGAGCTCCTGTGCTCCCAGTGCACTCCAGAGCATGCATGGACTAGGACTTGTTGGGCAGAGAAGGAACATACAGGAGAGAGATTAGTGACAGCAGTCAAGTAATGACCCCAGCACAGATGGTTAAGAAAATAAAAAGAAGCTGGGGGTGGGCTTATGATCCCAGCACTCTGGAAGGCCAAGGCCGGGGATTGCAAATTCAAGGCCAGCCTGGGTAGTGGCCGCTTAGGAAGAACCTGACTTGAAAAAGCTAAAAAAATGAAAAGTGAAAGGGCTGGGGATGATGCTCTGTGCGTGTTCTCCAGGTTCAGATCCCGGCACTGAGATGAAAGGGAGGCTGCTGTTAAGTGAGAAGTATCCCAAAGGAGAAAGCGGCAGAACTAGCTGGCTTGTGCATGCAAGGACGAGTAGACAGAAAGCCCCAGACAGCAGGCAGAAAGAGGGCCCCGTGCCTGTGATGGGAGCTGGTGCAGCAGAAGATGAGCCCTCCTCAGGTAACATCAGAGCTCTGTAAACAGCAAACACCATACCAAATATCAAGGGCCTGAGCATTTCTGTGCTGCTGTGGTAGATTAGCAAGTGCTATGTTCCATAAAGATAGTCTAAATAAAAGCCTGCACTGTGCTTTAACTTGGCCGAAGGCAATATTAATGGATGCATTTAAACTATACTTGGCCCCACCCAAATCACTACACATGCACGGATTTAGGCTTCTCACAGGCTTACTGGCTGGGAGAGGCTACTTTGGAGACATAAATGCTTTCTCTGTGCCTTACAAATAACTGTATTCAGACTCACAAAGCCCAAGTGTTGTAAAAATATTAGTATTCAGATGCTCTTGTGTTTTGTTAATGCATTTAATTATGTACAATATAGCTATTGTTTTCCTTCCACATTTGCATTAATTTATATTAGCCACAGGGTATAAAGCACAGCCACAATGTCACTCTTTAGCTCTTTCTGTTGCTCCTGCAACTTATAAATCCATTTCACAGCCCTATAAAGACTCCAGCTTCCTCCAGCCCTTGTGGTCTCTGTGTCACCTTTGCAAACACTAAAAGGCAACCATGCATTCAGTAAATATGCTGGAAATATCAGTGGTCTTAGGAAACTGAATGTAACCAGGATTGCAAAAGAGTGGTGCCACTGAACATTCCCAGCCTGGCTCCTCCACTTGCTCTGGACGGGGCAGTCTGTTTCCTAGCACTCGGCATGGCCGGTGTACATAGCAGGTTGGTTGGGAAATTGGAGAAGTCTGCAGCAACCCTGACTTTGGGCTGTCTGCCTTTCACTGTGGCCCTAGCAAACATTTGTAACATGTAATGGGAGTGGCATGCCTGACTCTGCTTTGAAAATAGGGCTTTATAAGTTGCATTTATCGTTTATTGATTGCATGATCAATGCCTTTGAATAGGCAGTTTCTCCATTTGTAGGGTTTGATGAAAGAGTTTCAAATCCCTTCCATATCTCTGTATGTGTTTGTGTGTGTGCATGCATGCGTGCGTGTGTGTGTGTGTGTGTGTGTGTGTGTGTGTGTGTGTGTATGGGTGTGTGAGCTGTATTCATACCTGTTTCCACCAATATGCATAACAAAGGAAACAACCCATGGGGCTCTCCAGGGGACCTGCCCCACAGCTGGTGGCCTGGCTTCCACACAACCCTATGTGGAACCTGGACAGTAAAGCTAGTGCCACTTTTGTGCTCAGGAAAGGCAGAGATTTTTTGTTATGCAGAGACCATAGGAAGACCAGAAAATTAAAGGAAGAAGCCATACTAGAGTCAGAGCCCTCAGGGTGGCTGGGTTAGAAAGTACAATCTCAACTGCTCCAGCATCCCCCCAGGGCAGCAGCTGGAAGCCGTGGGCTGTCCTGGCCTTGTGGTGGCCATTCTGCTGCTGGAGAGGCTGCAGAGCTTTTATAAGCATTACAGAAGAGGACACAGTTCTAGTAGTGCTCTGTTCCCGTGGGGATCAGGGCAGGGGGTGGTGCGTGAGTTCACATCTCCACGCGACTGATGTGAATGTGACACATGCGAAGACTTTCTTAGGAGATAAAATTCTTTCTAACATTTAGTTAAAAAACTAAGATCCCCCAGGTCGGTGTCTTTCCCACACAAATAGAGACTTGGAGTACTATTCAGTGTGAAGTGTAAGTGTCTGCAAAATGATTCTTCTCAGCAGCATGTTTGTGACTGTCCGTGTCACAAGAACTACACAGAAAGATGGTCACACAGCAGGCCAGAGACCATCTATTCCCAGAAGGCCTGATTGCCAGCTCAGCCTGAGTGCAGTGTGGATGGCAGCCTGCGAGACTGCTCTGCCCCCCATCCCTGCCTTGAGAAGGTGATCACTCTGGGTTTTTTTTTTTATTTTGTTTTTTAAGACAGGGCCTCACGATATAGTTCAGGCTGGCCTTGAACTCACAGCAGTCCTTGTGCCTCAGCCTCCCAAGAGTTGGGATTACAGGCATGTACCACCAAACCAGCTAAAGTGATCACTCTGCCTGAGCTGTTTATATTCGTGATGTGGTTAGTACTGGGCATGTTCTCTTGCTCTAGGGATCTGGAATCTTGGTCCATGCTGTATTGAGGGCTTCTGTGGTCAGCCCCCCCATGACACCTTCAGGTCTGAGTGTCCCCAGCAGAGATCATGTTGCTCATGTCGACAGGATGTTATTAGGGAGATGCAGCAGGCCATGTAACCCCTTTGGTGGCTGGTGCCGTGTCCTTCTCAGCAGTGAATCCAGCTGGCAGTGCATTGCTCTGTGGTTGCTCCTTGAGCATCATCAAGCCCAGGATGGCCTTGGGACCCCAACATAGCTAACGATGTCCTTTCAAAAGACCAGTATCCCCACCTGTATCCTGCCCACTTCTCATCCCTCATCCTGGCTTTGAGTACCTTGCAGCTTTAGCCTACTGCTTTTGCCTCCCCCTGGTATATGAATTCAGGGGCCGTCGCCTGGTCTCCCCATCCAGGGAGCTTGACCAGCTCATAGGATGCACCCCACTGTCCATGAGCTCTGCCACCACCTATTCCTAGCCTCAGCCTCATACTTCCTTACTCATGCTAAAAACAGACTCCTGGTGCCGGCTGCCCTGCACGCCATTCAGGATGAAGGAAGGAGCCAGCCAGGCCTGGCCTCTTCCGCCCACACCCTCCATGTCCCGAGCTCTTGATCTCCCACTTTTCCCTTTCCAGTGGATCCTCATCTGCTCTGCCCCATTCTCCTCTTTCCTGGGGGCCCCTCCTCCCCTCGCTCAGCAGCTCAGTGTAGCAGAGTTCAAGCACAGAGCTCATTCCCACCAGGCCCCTGGGGAGTGAACTCACACACACCCCACATCCCCAGGCTCTACATTCACCTTCAGGTGCTACCTCGAAAGGGCCTGCTTGCTGCCTCCCTGTCCTTCATTTCACCAGCTGATTAGAAGTGTACACCTTGTGACAAATGACCACAAGTGAGGGGGAGGGCTTAAAACAGTGGCAGCATACTCTCTCACTGCTGTAGAGCCCAGAAGTTCTAAATCAGGTGTCTAAAAGCTGCAGAGAAGAATCTGTTCCGTGCCTGGTGGTGCCAGTATCCTGTGTATCTGTGGCTTCCTGTGGCTTATGTGTGTCCTCCAGCCTCAGCCTCTGTCTGACCCTTTACATTGTGCATTAGCATAGCAGAGTCCAAGTCTTTCTTTTACAAGGACAGCAGTTACCAAGTGAGGGCCCCTCCACTATCACATGACCCCCATCTTTATTTGGTCACCTCTGCAAAGACCCTGCTCCTGAAGAAGACACAGTCGTGGAAGGAGTAGTATGTGGCCAGAGCACTTTGGGTGTCCCGTGTCCAGTGTCCAGTTCCCTTGATTGGATGTGAGTGTGGTATGCAGCAGCCACACCTTGCTCATCACTGGACCACAGGCATCTAGAGAGGGTATGTTATAGGTAGTAGGTGTTTAATAATGGATGGACAGATAAACAAGTGGGTGGAAAAGGGGTGAGTGAACAGACGGATGGATGGATGGATGGATGGATGGATGGATGGATGGATGGATGGATGAATGAATAAGTAGATGGGTGCTACTGAGTACCTGTCAGTACATTGATGAATGTACTGCATGGATGAGATTCCAGGAAAGTGGGTGAATCCATATTTTCTGTGGGTGATTAATAAAGTCTGGGGAAGAAGTTAACTAAACCATGTTCTCTTAAACCTAACTCACTATATAACATAAGAGCAAAATGGGTGTAGTCCCCTTTGTGAGAGAGATGCTAGTGGCAGGCTCTGAGGGGTGGGATACAGCAAGAACTGTCCCTCTCCCACATTGTTGCTGCTTTCAGAGGAGCAGCCAAATCCAAATGTCCCGAATAAGCAGTTCTCTAATGCAAGAGGTCTCCTATGGAATCTTGGAATGGAAGAATTCTAAACACCCCATTTCTTTAAGGCATGAATTGCAAAAAGACGTGGGCAGTTGCGTTTTTACCAGCATCACTAGAAACACCTTTTATGAAATCCAAGCCCTAGCATGTCCACCTTATGCACCAGTGGCCTGTTCGGTAACCAGTGCCCTGCAAAGAGCCTAAACTCCAGGGCTCTCTGAATACTGTAGGCAGTGCTGGAAGTCCTGGTGTGACTGCTGTGTCCTCCAGGCTGCCTTTTGGGGAAGGACTGGTATATCTTATCCAGGGTGCCAGGCCTTGAGGCACTGAGCAACCCCAGGACCTTCAGACACGCAGCCTCACTGAAGATGCCCGTTCCAGGTTGGTTTCCGTCAAAGGCACTCCGAGGCTGCCATGAGGCTTACAGCACTGCACACATTCTGTGGATTTTATAGGAGACAGCTAGTTCAAGACCCCTGGAAGAAAGCAGCTTTGTCCCACGCGCTGCTTTGCACAGGCCCGTATTCATATCTCATTGTTGTTTGCAGGAGAGGCAGATGCGAACCAGAACAATGGGACCTCGTCTGAGGACACGGCGGTGACAGACTCCAAGCGCACAGTGGACCCAAAGAATGCCTGGCAGGATGCCCACCCAGCTGACCCACGGAGCCGCCCCCACTTGATCCGCCTCTTTTCCCGAGATGCCCCAGGGAGGGAGGACAACACCTTCAAAGACAGGCCCTCTGAGTCCGACGAGCTCCAGACCATCCAAGAAGACACTGCAGCAGCTTCTGAGGGCCTGGATGTGATGGCGTCACAGAAGAGACCCTCCCAGAGGCACGGATCCAAGTACCTGGCCACCGCAAGTACCATGGACCATGCCAGGCATGGCTTCCTCCCAAGGCACAGAGACACGGGCATCCTTGACTCCATCGGGCGCTTCTTTAGCAGTGACAGGGCTGCGCCCAAGCGGGGCTCCAGCAAGGTGAGCTCTGTGGAGTAGATGAACTGTAGCTTGACTGGAAAGAGGAAAGGAGCAGTCCAGGTGGTCCAGGCTAGTGAGGAGGCTGTGATGTGTACTCTGAGTGTCTAAGGTGCTGAGCCAGTTGGAAAATGCTTACGGCCCAGGAAGTGGGCCTCGGCTGCTGCTTGGGCTGTTTTCATCTAATTTCTTTCTTTCGCATCTCGGGTGAGACTGTGAGCAGGGTGTGACTCTGAAATGCAAGGCCCTTTGCAAGGAGTCTGAGGATGCCTGCACCATGGGTGTGGCAGAGAGCCCCACGCTCCATGGCCTGCATTGCCCTGTGCTTGAGGCTCTGCCTGCTTCTGCCTCTGCACCGCACTTGTGAGTTCCGTGCTGGTTTCTGCTCCTTTTCTCCTGGGTCAGTGCTGCTAGCTTCCTTTTGCTGTACAGTGACATGACTGGGATGGAGGGAGGCCTTGTGAGCAAACTCCTGGCTTTAAATTCACCTTGAGTAAGCTTTCTCTGTGGTCTGAGCCCAGTGGAAGGGAAGAGGGACATATGAATGCCTGTGAATCAAAACCTGATTATCTTATGATCTCATTAAATTGTACATAGAATCTTAGAAGCTTTATTATCTAAATGTATATGTTCTAGGAATAACAGTGTATCACAGGGAATGCTCTCGGTGGTCCGTTCTCCAAGAGTGACCTCTTCAGTGAGTGGAGGTGGTTAGCTGTCAGCATCTAAGCCCAAATGATGTGCAAATCTCAGATGGGTGCATGCAACAAGAACTCAGTGTTGGATAAATAGAACTCAATTTTGGAAAGGTTTTTAAAAAGGCCCTGACTTAGTAGATGTTCTCAAAACTCTGTTAAGATTTCTTCTGCCTCTGTCTTACACTTATTCTGAAAAGCATTGCAAAGTGTAAGAGGCTTTTAAATAAAATGATGAGGATGTGAGCTCAAAGCAACCTGAGGGCAACTTGGAGTCACCAGGTTCTAAAGTTTAGTCTATAATACACTTCTTAAGGTAACTAATGATTGTGAAATGCTGAGACAATCATAAATGTCAGATTCCCTGACATTTTTCCCTGTGGGCATTGGTGCTCTCAGGTGGCAATGACCACTGCCCTGGGGACCTGAGATGTCAGCTTGTGACAGTCGCTGTGACTTACCTTTGAATCCCATTTGGGATGGCTTAAGTGCTCATGGAATTCATGTTCTGGCCCATTACTTCAGGTCTGTGTTTGTGGACACTGTATTATACTTCAGGCAGCATTTTCCTCACCCTGAAATGCCAGTCACCTGGCTGCTTCTTACCGCCAACTGCGATGGGGTGCCCTTTCACACAGATCCGTGAGCCGCAGCATGTCTTGGCAAATGCTGGGTGCCAGGTGAAGTCTGGCTGCTACTTCGAGCACCGCATCTGCAGGCTTGGTAGCCAGTTTTGAAAGCAAGCTGTTTTGTTCAATTGAAGGAACAGGAAAAAATATGATAGAAATGTGTCAAAACGACAACAAAAAGATTAAATGTTTTACTGACATAAATTCCTTAACAGGCTTCATTTTTGTAGTAATGGTTTAAGTTGAAATAAAGTTGTAGAAGCATCTGTATCGAGTGTTGTGCCCAGTTCAGAGTGGAGCTACATATGCGTGCGCCTCTTCGTTCATGTAAGATTATAACCACCATTGTTTCAAGGCTCTGATACTTCAGTATTAGAAAAAAAGAAAAAAGATTCTAGGCTCAGCTGCCTTTGCAAATAGTGTACCAAGGATCCTGGAAAAAAAAATTCATAGGATTTTATAAGATAATTGTTTAGTAACTATTTTTAAAATTTAAGGTGTCAATTCTTTCCACTACTGACTGTTTTTAATATAAAAGATTTTTGAATCAACAGCTGTCCCCTTGGGTGCCAAAGCAGTCCCTTAACATTGATGCATTTGTGGTCAAAAAGTGACTTGCTGTAAACACAGGCCAGCCAGGCTTGGTTCCTCACCGGGTCCATGCTGGGGACGTGAGGTAACTGGCAGGGGTGTCTGACTCAGCTACCTTGCTAAGGATTACTTGTTTGTTGTCAGACACTGGAGTTTTGAGTGTAACTCATTGTCACCCAGTGACAAACCCACAATCTCCCTAGAAGTCTGGGGTATTTAGACCAGTATGGAGCAATTTTTAATTCTTTTTTCATTCCTAATTTTAGTTTTCTCTGTTAATAAGTATGGAGGGCTCTTATTTTAATATGCTAATAAAGTGCTTTGGATAGATTTAAGATCACAAAGACAATCTCAAGGCCCACTACTGGCGCTCATGACAAAAGCCAGTCTCACTGTCTCTAGGCCAGGTGCCCCCTCCCCACACTGGAGAAAGCAGTGTCTGCCCATCGGTCCACAGTTTTCATGGCAGAGTCCAGCAGGACTCTAATGCCCCCCAATCACCCTAAAGAGGCTGCTGTCCTGCCCCTTGGCCCTCCCCAGGCACTGGCTGGCCTGTGGCACCACGTGAGGCACGGCCACCCCCAGGGCATGGAATGCATAGACAACACCAGCCTTTGTGTGGCCAGGGCTGACATTCAAAGAGAGTGCCTGAAGAATTCCCTGAGGAGGCATATTCTTCTCAGAGCTGTAAATGAAAAGTGCATTTACATAAAGCATTCTCCTTTGTTGCTCAGAAAGAAAGGAGGGCTGTGCTGTGGCCTTTAAGGGACAGGTTTCCGGTTCCCTGGAATGTGGGGCCCTGCAGAGGAAAGGCGGCCTTGGCCGGGCTGGGTGAGCTGGCTCAGTCACCACACCTCTTCCTCAGTCCCTTCCCGCCTGCCCGTGTCCCTAGTGACCTGGCAGCTTGAAGCTGTGCGCTCTGGGGACTCCTTCCTGTGTACGAAGTGTACATGCTCAGGTTGATAGCCCAACAGCATTCTCACAGAAGGATGCAGGAAGGAGGAACTAGTCCTCCTCCATAGCGCTTCAAAGCTAACCCCCATATGATGGCCTTGCCTATTTTTCTCTACTTAATTTACATTAAAAACTGTATTCATAACCTGCTGGTCTCAGCATGTCCTTAGCATTCAGATTACTTATGTGCCCTTAAGTGTGACAGTGCAGGGTAGGGCAGGTCCAGTCACACATGCTATGGGGTATGGTCAGACTTGTAAGTCAGCCAGGGTGTTCATTCTGTGATGTTTTTCATTGCATTTTAATTTCATTAAGCATCATTACTTCTCAAGTAACTTCATTCTCCATTGTTGATGTGGTGTCCTAATTCTGTGCTGTGTTCTGTGACCCCATGAGAGTGTACCAGGTCAAGGTGACATGAAGGACATAGTAGAGGGCATCTCAGTGGCACTTGGAGGGTGTGGGGGAGGGTATGTGTCAGACCCTGCAGTCAGGACTGAGTGTGGTGGCTTTGCTCACCATGGTGTAGGAGAGCTTGCAGAGCCCCATGTCAGACCTGCTCGTGTGGTACCTGACCCAGCCACTCACTAAAAGTTTGGCAAGTTGTGACCAGAGATCCTCTAGAGAAACTGTAACTCAGTGGGCTGTGTTCATGTCCGTGCCCACAGCAACGCTTTCTGCTATGTCCAGTAGGAATTCCCTCGGCAGTGACTTTACCCTGATCAATTATTAAGTTGAGTGTCTGACTCAAGTACCAGCCACCTGCTATGTCCTTCTGTTATCTTGGGACGCCATTTCCACTGTCACTGAAATGGAAAGGATTATGTTGGGATTGATGTGCCTGTATTGGGAGTGGTTTTGCTGCACCCTCTGGATAAGTGATTCATTTGTAAGTTATATTTGTGATGATTGCCTCTAGCAGCTTGTATGATAGTTTGATTTTGTTATGAACTTCTGCTTTATGTATATTTCTGCCTCTTATGAATTGATTAAACAGTTTAACAGCCCAAGGATGGTGTACTAATTGCATTTAAACTTTAAGTTACCATTTTTGGTGACACTGGCTAATCAGTTGCACAGTGCAGTGGATGTCTCCATGGCCTTGTGACAGGACTGGCAGGTAAGTCTGAGTGCCTGCACTCCTTCTTCAGCTGCAGATGGAGGTCATAGTCTCTCACTCATCTGCCTTTATCCACAAAGACATTCTCTCTCCATTGGCAGCAGTGTCCTGATGTTTCTTCATGACTGTTCTTGCTCTACTATTTTCAGTGTTTCTCCCAAAGCACAATCCTGCACACACAGAGAATGTGTTAGCACACCAGTGGCTTCTACTCCTGGGTCCATGGTGGGGATGTGTTCAGAGGATGACCGAGGAACCTCCAGGAGCAAAGAGGAGCTTGCTGGCTCTTCTTGAGGGTGTAGCTGGGTAGGGGAGAGGTTGAGGCAGCTGACAAATGAGGAACAGGAAGGAAGACACTTAGCTTGTGTAGGCACAAGCTGCCCTCCCTCTGTGTGAAGGGTGGGAGAAGACCTGCCGGCAGGTCTGCTAACTCCTCCTTTCCAACTCATCTTCATTTTAAGGCCACTGATTGTCCCCACCTTTGCTTTGCTTTTGATAAAAGCATTAACCATTTGGTGAAAGGCAAGTCTGATGGTTGATGTCCAGCTTAGCTTGATATCTGAAAAATAGGTAATTACTGGGAAAACACAGCATTGTCTCCATCTCAGCTCACATGGAAGTCTTCTGGTTTCGGATTTAAGGATGATGGAAATTTCTTACAGAGCTCTGACTTAACAGTTTAAGAACTCTTTGTGCTGTGTCCATCGTTACCCTCTTAAATGCCCTAAAATCATTCTGCTTCAGTAAAAAGGAAAGGGCTAAAAAAAAACATGAAGTTTTCTGGGTGTGGTGGTAGAGAAGACAGAGCTGGGTAAATGTCTCACTGTGCCCTTCTTCCCAAAGATGGCTTTGTGTCACACAGAGGAATCATAGGGACAGCATTTTCCTCTGCTGGTGGCCAGTTCCTAGCGTGGATGTGCCCACGCACTACCAGTGGAGCATAAGTATGTCTTATTAAGACAGAGCAGACACAGCTTGTCCAAGGGGACATCCTCCAAGACATATGTCCAAGTATCTTTCTCTGATAATGTATGTTCATCAATTAAAGCCACCAGTGATCCCTGCTGGCTTAGAGAAAGCCTTCCCACACCGTGGGAAGCAGCGTCTCAGATGCACAGCTAAGCACGCAGCCACCACAGATTTGCCATCGCAAACTCCAGTATGACAGCTTTCACTAGTGCAGTGGCGCCTCGGCTCATGAGCTCAGTTCGTTCAGTGATGCTGGTCACAAGTCACGTCTGAGACCTGTCAGAGTTACTGCTTAGGTTCTGTGTGGACCTATGGGCAAGGTTTATTTGGTTTGTGACCTGAGGTGCCACTATAGTTCTGCTAACACGCTGGGCCCTGCTACTTAGTCATCTTGGAACATGGCTAACACTAATTTGTTTAGAAAGAATCCCTTTCATCTATAACCAGCACAAGAATTCTCTTGAAACTCATCACTTTTTCTCTTTTCACCATTGGAAGGCAGTCTCCCCACATCTTCTCTTTCTTCCTCCTCCCCCTCCTCCTCCCTCACTCACTCACTCTCCCCCCTCCCTCTCTTCTTCCTCCCTCCCTTTCTTTCCCTCTCCCTCCTCCCTCTCACCATTTGGTGTGGATAGACAAAACTTAGGTATTTTTTGCAGACCCTTTTCCGTGGTCCTCCAGTACCACTCTGTAGTCCCATCATGTGTGCACTCTCATAATGAACAGAACGGGGGAGTACACTGTGCCATAGAATATTAAGTTCCTAAGTTCCTAAACTTCAGCATAAGAAAAAAAAAAAAAAAACACCAGCAAGAAAATGTCACACTGTGTGGCTGCTAAAGGGACTTTGAACACTGATACTGCTGAAGATATTCCCTTGTACCCTACAGAAAGCCCAAAGAGGCTGTTCAGTGATGTCCATGGAGAACCCCATAGAGCACAAGTGAATTATGCTTCTAAATTCAATGCACAGCTAACACCCTTATAACAAAAGAAAATAAAGCTACAAATAGAATTCAGTGGGAACTGTAGCCACTTCATCACAGACTACATGCTCTGCTTCGTGCTCTGCCCAGAACTGTGGATACCCTCTTCCTTGCTATCTTAGAAACCACTTGTGTCCAGGGCCTGCTCCAATACTGAGAAGATATAGTCACATCATTTGGTACAGAACCCCAAAACATACTGTAGAAGTCGTCTTTTCCCTAATCTTTCCCATTCTCCTTTCTCTCTGGTCCTGTCCTTCCCTTCTCCCTGGCCTCTCCAGGGACCATCCATCCATCCATCAGTCCATCACTCCTCCTGAGCACCCTCCCCACATCCTCCATCTCCCACTTGCTCCACCCTGCCTGGGTCTGGCCTCGCCCATCCTGAAGGAACTTTGATGAGGACTGTGGGGGTGTGCAGGCCGTGCCCACCCTGGACTCATGCCACCCGCTCTGTGTCCTCGGCAGGTATCCTGGCTAAAGCAGAGCAGGAGCCCTCTGCCCTCTCATGCCCGCAGCCAGCCTGGGCTATGCAACATGTACAAGGTAAGACACAGTTGCTGTCCCTAGATGCATATGGAATGTCCTGTGCACAGGGTCCTCAGAGATGGTCTTATCAGTCAGTGCTGGCAGAACGGTGCAGAGGTGCTGCTCTGTCCCAGGAGCATGGCAAATTATCTGGGGCATCTGTGAGTTGTGGCAAAGCCAGGGAGGTGGGTCCTGAGGGCTTCAGCAAGGGGATTCTACAAACCACCCAACCATAGAAACAACAGGATAGAGTGAGCCAATGGGACATGCAGTTAGGTCAGACTGCAGGGTGATCATTTGTGATGTCCCTGACCAGGGGCAGCTGAGGAGCCTGGAATAGGAACTGTGATCTAGAAGGGCTGGCAGACTAGAGTGCCTGCTTAGGCAGACGCAGGGACCAGTTTTGATCCTGGGCATGCTGTGTCAGCCCCACCCCCGGGCCACCCTGAGACCGCCATTGAGACTGTGCATGGTGGTACATGCCTGTAATCCCAGCACTTGGGAAGCTGAAAATGAGAATCACTACAAGTCAGATCTACATAGTGACACCCTGTAGACCTGTACTAAATACATTTCAAAGAAGAAAAGAAACCTTGGCCTGGACATGGTACTTTCAGGTCTTTGCTCAAGGTGCTTTGAAAATCAGTGCTGAGCAGATACCTACCCCTCACTCGGTAGCACACAGAGGCCAGGGAAATGGCTCAGGGCATACGCATTTGCTTGGCAAGCACGAGGTTCTGAGTTTGGTCTGTAGTACCAAAAAAAAAAAAAAAAAAAAAAAAAGGCAGGTGGGGAGAACTAATGTTTGGACTCAACAGCCCATGAACTGGCCTTGGAAGGTACCATCCAGGACGGAACTCAGTCACGCTTGCAGAGGTGAAGGACCTCTCCAGGCCTGGCCTCTCTTAATGGCTGCTGCTGCCTCTCAAAGCATGTAGATGCCCAGGAGGCTTCAGGGAAGGCAGGGGGTAGATACTAATGTCTTGTCCCTTGTCCTTTATCCCGGAGTGAGGAGTGTTCCAAGGAGCCCTAAGCAAGCTGGGGCCCTAGATTTACCTCTGGGATAAAAGCAGTCACTGTGTACACCTTGGCCCCTGGGGAAGTACACAAGGTGGAAAAAGCAGAACTCGAAGCATGAGCATGGAAGTCTAGCTTCCTGCGCTCCAGGGGAGCACCGCGCCTGCCTACATGGAGCTGTGCTAGGGAAACGTCCTCTGTGGCAGTTACAGGTGGCACAAGGGAGCAAGGGGGAACCCACAGCTGGCCACTGCCATGGCGGGACAGAAGCCATGGAGGAGGGTGCTGCCGCCCAGGCCTGGACTGGCAGGGTTGAGCATCAGTGCTGTGCCCTCCCTCTTGGGAATAAGCAGGGCTGGGGGAGGGAGGTACTTGCCCTCAGCCCCCAGGCAGCGAGGCCAAGGCTTGGAGCACCAGAAAGAGCAACCTGGGGTCCAAGACACCGGGGCCATGGAGGTGTCAGCCCAGACTGATGCCAAGGCAGATGGCAGTGTGAGACTGAGTAGTTACGGGCTCAAGTTCACTGGAAGGATCCCATCACTGGGCCTTAGGAGGGGACCTCATGCAGGGTGCCCGAGGGTGTGGCAACTTGACAAACCACGGTGGGCCTGGGCGTACAGCCTTGGCCCCAGGTCCGGGAGTGTGGAGCTTGCAGGAAGGGCATTTTTAGTTCTGCAACAAAAGCGGGCAGCATGACCAAGCCTGGAGCTCCAGGAGCTTCCCTCAATGCCTGGGCACCTCCCTTCTTCTATCTGCTTGAGACACATTGCTGCTCTCAGAAGGCAGCCCCGCAGAGAGGGGGAGACTGCCAGGAGCACTGCGCTGTTGCAGGGTGGATCACAGTAGGAGACGTTCAACAGAATGTTTGGTTTTTCTTCTTTAAAACATTGCTTACAGGCCTGTGACTCCAGCTACTCAGGAGGCCAAGAGGCAGGAGGATCAAAATTTCAAGGTTCTATTTCAAAATAAATATATATATATAAAAGGCTAGAGATATAGCTCAGAAGTAGAGCATTCTTGGGTTCAATCCCCAGTCCCCAGTACCACTCAAAAAAAAAGAGGGAAAATAACGACCCTGTCCCATCAGGCCATCCCAGGCAGATTTCTCTTAAGCATTTAAATACCTGGCCCAAACCTGATCAGTGCAGAGTTCCGGTCTCCAGAAGATGTGTTAGCAGGTAGGTAAGACACAGCAGGTCTCCAGTACTGGGCTCTCTGTGTTCCTTGTTCCTCTGTGATGCCCCATCTGGTCTCAGTAGGGTTTGGGTTGGCTTGCCTGAGTACACACTTCAGTTTTACTAGACCAGATCAGACAGGTAGAGGGTGGGTGTGTGCCACTGATACGTCTACCAAGCACAGGAAAAGCAATGACAGCATCTGAGGTTGTTGTCAGAAGTGTGTCCAGTAGGATTTCTGATGGGTAGAGAACTCTTCCGTGCCCCTATGTGAAGCTGCCCATGCCTCTCCGGTCCACAGAGGCAGAATCAGTGGTGCCTGGTAGAGGTGGCTGCTCTGAGAAGCTGGGCGTTAGCACCGCCTTCCCTCTGTCACGATTCTATACTGTTTTCTGTGGAGGACAAGCCTGGGATCTCACCTCTGCTCTTCCACAAAGAGATTGGATGCTGTTAATTGTCCTGCCCCAGTATGGGGGAATTCTTCATTGTTTCAAGAAAATAACTAAAGGATTCCTAGAGATTTAATTTAACAGTATCAGCCACAGGGAAAGCATTGCAAGGGTAGAAATATATATCAAAATACATTTATCATCACAAGATTCTATGAAACAAGACTTGAAACAGGCCTGTAGAGGGGACAGAGCCACGAGATGGAAGCACAGATTGGACAGCAACTTACAGTAGGAGGAACTGAAGCCCCCTCTCTGAGGTCAGATGCCGAGGGCCGCTGAGCCGTGGTCCTCACTCTGGTGGCCCCAACAAACCACTTCTCCCTTTCTCTCTTTCCCTCCCTCCCTCTTTCCTTCCCTCCCTCCCCCAACCTCTCTCCCTACCATGATGTTGGACGCCACACCACAAGGAAAAGATTGGTTCCAGCGCTGAGTGCTTCCTCAGGCCCAGGCCTCTGTGCCAGGAGTTCTTCCATCCATTCCAGAGACTTCCTATCCTCCTTGGGACCAGCACTGCCCATTTTCCTGGGGCCTTAAGAGCAGATGGAGGGGTGCATACACAGATGAATAGAACAGTGCTTGACAAAAGTAAACATTCTGCAGAGAAAAAGGTACAACGCAATGATGGGAAACAACTTGTGAAACATGGCCATCTGGGCAGCCCTGCCACTGCCATCCTGGATCTCAGGGCCTCAGGTCCAGGAAAGAGCTGGTACCAGCAGCAGTGAGCATTTCTGGAGGGAAGTCATTGCAGAGAAAGTCTGTACAGAGCCCAGACAAGGGGCTCTGTCCCAAGAATGGCCACTGTCACTGCTCAGATGAAATTGGCTAGAAGCCCAGGAAACAAATGGTGGCCAAGAAGGGCTGGCCCTGATCCCCACAGGCTCTGTCACTCACCTCAGCTCCCTGGCAGGAAATCTGCTCTTCTGTAGAAGCCCACTGGCTATCCCTGGCTGTTAATATCCCTAAATGTTTGCCAAAATGCTCAGGCTGAATCTGAACCTGCCAGCTGTCCTCATGGCGCACTGCAGCATGGGGAGTGTCTCCATGCCATGGGAGAAGGAGGTGCAAATTGTGGGCACGTGCCCAGCAGCAGCATGACCCTGGGCCTGCTGCCCACCTTCTCTGAGCTGCCACTGTTCACCCAGCCACCCGCAGTGAACACAGTCACCTCCGTGCTGCACTGCAGAGAAAAGGACTGGGAATGCACAAACGGGACCTGTCCTGAGTCTGTCTGAGGAGCGTCCTGTGTCTGTGCAGCTAGGCACTCTGACTTCTAGAAAGATGTACCAGCCGTACGCATGGCCTCGGACAAGGGTGAAGTCTGCCCCAAAAGCCTGAGAGGCTCCAGCCTGCTGCCTTATGCTGGCCACAGCCTCTGGGCAATGGCATTTCTGCTTTTGCTCCTCAGTTTCCTCAACTGTAAAATAAAAGTGTCACGTCAATGACAAGTACCACTGCAAATGCGTCCTTGGAGACACTGATCCCACGAGTCTTTCCCTGCCCCTGATTTGGGTCCAAATCCTGTTGTTGCTTCCGTTTCCCTTCCAAAGAAAATCTCCTAGAGCCCAGCTTGCCCATGTGCCCACACTCTGCCAGGGGCACAGAACTCTGAGGCCACGAGAAAAACATAGTGGGCTATTGCTGTGTGGCTGATACCTCTATTGTGACACCAGCTCCATATTTATTATGCTAAAAAGGATTTTCTTTGAAATTAGAAAATGGGTACTTAGAAGGGAAGGGAGGAAACCTCTCAGTGATCAAGACCAGCCGCAGGCCTCACTTCTGCCACCCTTGGAAGGAAACAGTGCAGCCACGAATCAGAACAGCTGGCCTGGCTAGGCCTTCACCACCAGCTCCCAGCTGCCTGGAGCTGAGAGCCACCGGAGCTCCTTGGCCACATGTACTCTGTGTGTCCTCAACAGGCAGAGACATTCTCACCCTGTCCTGAAAACTCGGCACTGTCGGTGGCTGTAAAGGTTGCATGGGAGATGCTCAGAGAGCGACCCTCGGAGCAAGCACCTGCCATGACTTCCGCATCAACCTGACAGCAGCTTCTAGCCCAGGAGGGCCATTTGTTGACCTCCATTGTTCCTCTTCTGGACACGGAGCTGGGCACTGGCATCATGGTTGTCCCCCGGGGCCCAACAGTGTGGTCTGGGGAGTCTGGAAGGACAGAAAGACAGTCTCTGAGAACAGCATGGAAGGACAGGCTGCTTCCCTTGCCCCAGCTTTCTGTGCTCAGGTCAGGGCTGAGGCCCAGGTACACTCTCCAGGATGGGCCCTGCTGCCAACCCCTGCATCACCAGAGAAGGGGTGTAAAGCCTCCAGAGGCCACCAGTGTAATTTGTCGCCTTACTCCTGGGTTGAAACATCAGAGAAAAAAAACAGAGCCAGATGTGCCCCAACCACATTGCAGTAGGATCCCAATTGCTTTCTGCTCCCAATTTGTTAAAAATAAAAATTTTCACACTTGGAAACTGATCACTCAAGTCATGTGCAAAGCATCAACCCCCAAGTGGAGCAGCAGGAAGGACCAGATGGTTGGTGGCCACCCTCATCTTCCAGCATCTGAGAAGAAACACATTGCGAATAGTTGCAGGTGACCTGAAATCTCCACCTGAATAAAAGGCTTGTCTCAGTTTCTCCAACAACAGAGAAACCCTTTTGTTGATATTGCATGTTTTCTGTAAAGAAAAGCTCACAGCTTTTGATTAAATTTGTCCAAGTTAGTGATTCAGAAATATATTCTTAAACCTTGCAAAGGGCAAAAAGACAAGAAAAACTATATGTCTACCTCGGATAGGAAAAGATTGTCAATTTCAGGATTTAAATGGCACTGATTTTGCCAGGACAAAAGCTGTGCTCCCTCCTGAATATATGAGAAGCTGCTCAACTGGAAATGTTGCGACAGCCCCCTCTGAAGAAGGCACACAGAGTCAGAATTACAGCCAGCAGGTGGCAGTGAGAGGGAGCTGCCATGCCCATGGTGGCTTCGAGGGATGGGCAGAGCGTCTCAGGCACAGGAGAGGGAAGGAAAAGGAGAAAGATCCCCTGACAATGCAGGCCATCTATGGGACCTAGAACCTGCTGCCTGGCCTCCTGGGATCCCTGAGCACCTGGCCAATCGCACCCAACAGTGGATCCCGGGTCACCCAGATTCACCAGGCCGCGCAGCTGGTCCCCACCTGTGCTCCTGCAGCTGGGAGTGCAGAAGCTGGTAAGAGACAGGGGCTTGTCCATGGAGGCCATGAAAGACTTGTCAGGGAGCTCTTCCTACCAGTATTCATGGAAGCCATCACCAGAGGGCACACTGAGGTCCTGAAGGCCATGGTGCTGTCCTGACCCTTTTCCTACGTGCCCCTGAGGACACGGACAAACATGAGGAAACCAGGGACATCACAAATTCAGCTGGATGTTGTCTATCTGGAGAAGAGGAACCTAGAGACCTTCCAAGCTGTACTAGATAGGCTAGATATAATTTTGACCCACAGGGTTTGCCCCAGGAGATTGAAACTGCAAGTGCTAGATATGCAGGTCATGCACCACAGCTTCTGAAGGGTATGGGCTGGAAATCAGTTGGAAGCCTGCTCCTCAGAAGCCAGAAGAGAAAATCAGAGAAGAGTGAGACAAGGGCAGTGGAAAAACAGCTGCTCAGAGTGATTTTAGGCCTGTGGATCAGTCAAGATTATCTAAGTCTATTCCACCTCCTCAAATGAGTCCAAGGGGTATGGTGCAGCTCAGCTGTACAAAGCTGCATGCTAAAGACACATACATTCAGAGTGTCACAGAGGTCCCGCAAATGTTGAGCCCTAGTTCTTTGGGAGAAGTGGAGGTCTCTCCATTCTGCACCTTTCATGAGCCAGAGGCAAAGTCCACAAGCTCTCTCTGACATCTGGAGAGACTCTGTGTCCCTCCTAAAAGGCTACCTGGACCAGCTACTCAGGTGCCTGATGTTCCCCTTGAGGATGCTCTTATTAACCCAACTGCCAGCTTCCACACTGGCTGGAATCAGCTTCCCCAGAGTGCAGACAGCTGAAATGCTTGGATCTGAGTGGTATCAGGCCGACTGACTTTAATCGTGAGCACTTTGAGTTGTACCGGATAATGTTGCAGCCAGCCTGACCACCCTGCAATTGGAAACCTGTGGAATCACAGATACCCAGCCTTGTGCCATCCTACCTTACCCTGAGCCGCTGCTCACAGCTCACAACCTTCTGCCTCATGAGGAACTCTATATCCATAGGTACTGTGAGGAGCTTGCTCTGCCACACAGCCGACCTGAGCAATTTAGGCCTGGAAATGTATACTGTTCCCCAAGAGGTTTATGTTCCCAGGCATGACGTCCACTGGCAGACACAGATCCTGGCCCGTGAGGACTGAGGATAGTGAGTCAACTATGCCACCCCAGGACAGGCTTGTTCATGTTGCTGGGAACTCTGTTGCAACTGGGCATCTTCTGACCTGTGCCCTGCTCCATGCCCTGCATGTATGCCTGTCTAGTTCAGTGCATGTTTCCTATGCTTTCTTCTGGGCATCAGGACCACAGAGCTTCAGTGTGAGTGATAAAAGGACAGTTGGATAGCAGGCAGCAACCCTGGAGAATCATTGACTTGAAAGTTCAGTGGCCTTTGTGGACCTGGTTCCTCGACAGAATCAGAAATAGGAATTTGAATTTCTAGGTATAAATTCAGCCTTGGGAGGAATGTGTGGCTGAATGTAATGAAATGATCAGAAATAAAGAGAGTTGTATGTGGAAAATACACACACACACACACACACACACACACATGAGGCAGTAAGATGTGTGATCTGCCACCAGCCTGGAGCCCTGGATACACATGCCTACTCAATATTGATTTCATCAGCACCTATTTCAGCTGCTGTAGTGCTGGCTTTAGAGTGAAGTAGAGCTACCAGGACCCACCAGCTAAGAGACTCCCTGCTAGCTGCTGCCCTCCCCGGCAGTGCCCAACTGAAGAACGGTCATGAAGATCAAAATCCAAGAACCCCTCTGCAGGAAGGAGGAAGCCAGCCACGCACTTCCTCTTTCAAGAAGGCTTTAAGAAAGAAAAGTCATTTAAACAAGCTTTCAAAAGGATCTGAAAGATTTTTATGAGCTGCACACTAAGTAGAAAGCAAGGGAAGAGGATAGAAAAGATCCGTCCACTTAAAAGGGAAGCATTATGTCGCTCAGATTTGAAGAATACAATAGGCTAGAAGCTTCCTTAGCTTTATTTCTACCTTACAAGAAAAAAGGTAAATGCTGTCAGTCCCAATGTCCCCCATCCTGTTTTACTGGGGCAAATCAGCAAAGCGGTGACACCAGTATTTCTCATGGCTCTGCAAAAGGGTTCCGCACTTCCCTGGCTGCTGAGTTTTTTCAGAATGCCACCGAACCAAAGATTTTGGGGTGCGGGGGCACTGGCCAGCACAGCTAAATGGGTGGCAGGTCTCTAGCCACACTTGCAGCTCAAGCTGAAGGAAGAAGGATCAGGAACTGTGCTGGTGGGGTGAGCGGCTTGAGTCACATAGGCTAGGCAGGGTGGCTCACACCACACAGTCCACTAGTGCTGAGGTGCGGAGGAGCAGGCAGGGCCTCTCAGGATAATGATACAGAAATAACTCCTTAAAAATGACAGTGAAGGGGCCAGGGAGGTGGCTTAGTGGAATAAGCACTTCCCGGTAAGGGCAAGGGCCTGCGTTCATCTCCGGTTCCACCAAAGGAAAAAAAAAAAAAAAAAATGACAATGAAATTGAAAAATATCTCATTAACCAGACTTACATTTGTTGATCTAAATATCAGCTTTTACCGAATTCATTAGGAACCTGTGTTCTAGAGAAGCAGTGAAACTTTTCAAGTTGCCTAGATGTTAAATGCCCTGACTGATAGACTCCATTAGGTTTCCATTTCTTTTTCTCATACAAAAGCATATTTTTATTTCTAGCTCCCGGAAACATAGTATAAGGTAAGTCTAGGTACTCGTGAAATAATAAAACAAGCAAGCAATTATTTAAACTCCATATCTCTCCCGTGTGACTTCCGCTGTGTCAAGTTAAATGGCAGTGAGTTTCCCCACCAGCTGCTGAGGTTTTGTTTCTAACATGAGCTTCTGTCGCTGCGCTGTCCTTTAGCACACTTATTAGAGCTGTCCAAAGGAGGAGATTGGAAAAGGAGGGGTGGCAGGATATGCGTGGACTTTCGTGTCCCAGTGCCCACACCTGTAGGTTGTCCCGGTGCAGAAGAGAGGTCCCCATTCACCCGCAGCGAGGGCAGGGGAGGACTCATGCCTCTCTGGCTGCAAAGCCCAGGAGAAACGCTCTCAGGACGCCGTCCCCCCAGTCTCTTCTGGACACACAGACGGAAATGCATTTTCTGAAAATTTGGTCCTTATTTGGCTAAAACAAAACAATATGCGAGTAAGACGATTGTCAGAGCTCTACTAAGTCACTGACCTGAATGTGACCCACAGGGTATATTTGTTACACTTTTCTAAAATGTGGCCTTCAGAAAGGGCAGCGGGAATCTGTCGCATTCTTGGATGTCTATGTTTACGTCAGTTCTCTGCCCAGGCACTGGAGGACAACGCCCCTGCGCAGGAAAAGACCAAGGCAGGCTTGGGTGGAGAAAGGTGCGCCGAAGGCTCCAGGCGTTGGCAGCCTCATAGGAATACCAGTTTCAGGTTCGTAGCAGGACGCAGGGCTCCAGATACGCATGCGCACAACCCTGCTTGCAGGTAGAGAAGTCAGAGCATCTGGTAAGAATGACCTGTTTCCCAGCAACTTCAACATAATAGAATATAGTACAAGCAGAACAGCAAAAATGTACTTTCTGTTTGGAATGGAGGCAGGACATCATCAACGATATGTGAAAGGTGTTTCCATGCGTGGCCTCGTCCACCCTGGGGACAGGGATGGGGATAAGGGGTACTCTGGAGCCAGCGTGGATGTAGGGTGAGCCCTACCACAGGTTGGATAGGACTGGCTTAATTTCTGGGCTTTCGCTGGCATAATGTGCACTTCCCCAGAAGCAAGAACAAATGAGTGCGCGGAGGCTGAGAGCAGAGTGCAGAAGCCTGCGGTCTCTGAGCGTCCTGCGGCCTCTGAGCGGCCCGCACGGGGTCCCCAGGGGCTCATTGCAGAACCTGGGCAGCAAGCGCCGAGCACGCTGCACCCTGCACAGATGAGTTCTGGGCAGTTGGGATGCCTCTGTCGGGCAGAAAAGAAAGTAAAAGATAGAACGTTTTTCCTTCCTAGACTCAGCATCTCAGGCACCAGGAAATTAATTTTCTCATGATTGAGCACTTTGTATTGGGCTGCAAGGACTGCAGCTGGCCAGTCTCTGTCCATAAACCCAATGGAGTGGTTGCTGAACTCCTCCCTGAGTTGAAGACACAACTTCTGTGCTGACAGGAATCTGCAGCTCTACAATAGGTTTCCGTCGGAAGCTAATCTCCGGTGCTACTCCCAAATTGGAGAGCTCTAGCTACAGACTGTGAGACAACGGCAACAGTAGCAAATCCCTTCCACAGGCCTGGACAGAACCTGCTCGCACCACAGAGGCTCGTCTACGAGCGCACCCTGCTGGTCACAAGTATTGTTGCAAGTTGAGGGAAAAACGTAAGACTAATTTTTCAAGAATAGTGCATACATGCCAAAAGAGAAATTTATTTAAAGACAAGTGAAATAATTGGCCGTAGACCCCTCCTACAGTTTGTTAAACGATTATTTTATTTCCCGTCAAGAATTTTGTTTTTTTTTTAGGGCCGGCGGTATAGCTCAGCAGAAGGGCCGGCGGGGTTCAATTCCTGGTTCCGCATGCCGCGCCGGCCCCGCCTTCGGGTGTGCTGAGTCGGCGATGGAGTCTGGGCGTGGTGGCGCGCGCCTGTAATCCCCACCCTAGGGAGGCAGGAAGCAGGAGGATCACTGTGAATGTGGGCTGCATAGTGAGACCCTGTCAAAAAAAAAAAAAAATCCTAAAAAAAAAAAGAATTTTGGTTTTTTTTTATTTTATTAATCAACATGTAAGTGAATATTGATATGAAAAAAGATGCATGATGTACTATTTAGTAAAAAAGAAAATCAGGCTAACAAAAAAGTATGCATGCACACTCTGATCCCTATTAATGCCATTAGAAAATTTACCTATGTTTATGCACAAAACCAGATCTAAAACTGTTATCAAAGTGCAAATAAGGATCATGCAGGATACTACTATTTCCACAAATTCTTTCTATTGACCTGTATGTGAGTATGTATTATTTTTAAACATAGAAAAAATTGCATTAGGGCACTTTTCTAGCCCTCCTTTGTCCCAGATACTCAGCTCCACATAAACCAGCCAGATAGTTGCAGAGGTGCCCTCGCCTGGCCTGGTGGAGGAAGACCAAGTGTCAAGGGATCGGCCTCCCCGAGTCAGTCCTCCCCAGTGAGCTAGTGACAGTCCCTCTTGCTCAGGGTGCGCTCGCCTTCTCATTTGTCCTGTGCCTCTTTGTGTCAGCCCCTCATCCCTGTACTGGGGATTGGACCCAGGAAGCACTAAGCTACCTCACTGCTTTTATTTTTTTATTTTGAGATGAAGTTCTTGTTCAGTTGCTCAGGCTGGCCTCAAGCTTTCCATCCCCCTGCCTCAGCCTCCTGCATAGGTGAAACTACAGGTATGTGCTGCTACTCAAGGATTTCCTGTGTCTCTAAATCACCTGTAAAGAAGACAAATGACCTGAAGCAAGCTAGGCATGGACAGAGAGACTCGAGTCTCACTCCCTGAGAACAAAGGGACTTGAATGGCGAAGACAGCAGACATGGGACTGAGCTGCAGAGGGAGGCCCCAGCCACAGCCATGCTCCTCCTGCCCTCTCATCCCACAGAGACTCCCCTGCTGCCCCCCAAAGCACATTGCACACACCCGGTCAGGGTGTCACTGATGGAGATAGGGAATCTGCTTCTCCCCCAGGGACCCTGAGCTGTCCCTGCACTTCACACATGGATGCTCACTGGCCCTTAGAATGGCAGCACCGCCAAGCTGCTGAGCGCTGGAGTGCATGCTGGGACTGGAGAGGTGCTCTTCAGGCAAGTGAGGGTCCCTTACAAGATGAAAACAGCCAATCAATGGGAGGAAACCCCTGAATGTGCTCCCGGTGGATGAAAGGGTAAGCACGGTGTGATGCCCACAAGCAGTGGAATGTTGCTCACCCTTCTAAAGGACATAAGTGCTCACACGTGCTGTGGCATAAGGGCCTCAAGGACACTGCTCCTAAGCCAGGTGTGAGACAGCCACTACCAGGTGAGCCATTTACAGGAGGGACCTAGGGTTCAAATCCACAGAGGCAGAAAACAAGGTAGTGGTTTTAAGGGCTGGAGAGAGATGGAAGTGCAGGGTCAGTTTTTAGTGGGACAAAGCTTCAGGCTGGTAAAATGTAAATGTTCCGGCAAGGGGCAGTGTGGTGGTTACACACCACGTGAGTGTGCTCAGTGCCTCTGGATTGTGCGTAAGATAGTTAAAAGGGTGAATTTGTGTTGTGTATATTTTACTATGATAAAAAAAAAAGTTTTTGAAGGGTGGCTCACATACAGCACCCTTCCGGCCCATGCAGTCCCCTGTACCAGATGTCATCCTGTGACAACTGAGATGTGGCTCTGAGCCTTTCCTGTGACCTGCACAAATACCCCTTAGCAACAGGTCTAGGGTCAGGACATGCTACAAGATGTGACTGTCACCAGAGAATTATCTTTCATTATTTGGCTACTGGTCAAAGGTGCCTCCCTATGAAAACTTACAGTTAAAATTCCCCCAGCAAATCCTTGTTTTAATTTTCTACATGAGGAAGCAGAGATCTGCTCTGCCATGCAGCTTTCCTAAGGGCTGCTGGTTGTGGTGTCAGACCCAGGGGTGGAGCCTTGCTGTTCCCAGTGCAAGTTCTTCCCAGACAGCTGCAGCGTAAGTGTACTGTAATTGTTGTTCTTTGTCCTCTCTGTGAGTCAACATGTCACATGCTTGGGGGGATATGAGGAAGTCTGTCATTATTTTCCTCTAAAAAAATCAGTATCTAGCTGCAGCGGTGATGCGCTGTGAAAAGCTAGAAAGGCCTTTGCACTGAGGTGTTCTAGCCAAAGGCATCTCGTGGCTCAGAAAGACGGGCATCTGGAAGGGAGGACATCCTGCCCAAGGGCAGGAGTGCGCAAAGAGGTCCATGGCACGCAAGAGAGGCAGGCAGTAGAGACCCCTGCCTCCTCTGCAGGAACTGGCAGTAAATTCACAAAATGGTACGATGTTTCCATGCATGCAGTTGTGAGCTTAATTTTGATAGTCCACATTACATGGCCTTACTTCCTTTTATAAACTAACATACAGTATAATTGACTTAGTTTTGTATTCCTCCACAATGTTTACATGTGCAAGAGTCTCTGTGCTGCCACCACCGTTAGGAGACATCACCCCGAACACCTTCTTCCTACTTTCCCTTAGTATTCAGACCATCACCTTCTTCAAGACCCCAGCCCCTGCCATCCCTGCTCTGATCTCCCTTGCGATGGCTTATTCTTTCTTTTTTTGCCTCCCCCATCCTGCAATGTTTTATTCTTTTCAAGAATATCATACAAATAAGACCAAGCAGCATAAAATCTTTTAGGATAGCTCCTTTCATTCAACGTACTTGGAGATGCCTTTGAGTTTTTTGCATGTACTCAAAGTTTGTCTCCTTCCACTGCTAAGGAGTAGTCCCTTGCTTGGACATACCATAGCAATTTGACCCTTTCATCCACTGAAGAATATTTGGGTAGCATTTACTGACTGTGGACTGAACTTCTGTAGGCATTCATGTGCTGGATTTTATGTGAATGTAAGTTTTGAGATTTAAATTCTTTTTCCTGCAAAAGGTTGATGATCAAAGAGTCATTATTTAAAAAAAAAAAAACATTTCCAAAAGTATGTCTTTTCAGGGTCAGGGAGGTGGCTCAGTGGAATAAGTGCTTCCCTGGGAAGCACAAGGACCTCAGGTCAATCTCCAGTTCCGGAAAAAAAAAAAAAACAGTATGTCTTTTCTTTGTATCATTCAAAGAAGGAACTGGGATTGTAGGGTCAAATGATAAGCGTATGATTGATCATATAAGAAAATGCCACATTGTTTCTCCAAGTGGCTGTGCATGAGGTCTGTTTGCTCCACATTCTCTCCAGCACTGAGTATGGCCAATGAATCTTTTTTTAGTAGTGGAGATCGAACTCATGACTTTACACTTGCCAGGCAGGCACTGATGCCACTGAGCTATCTTCTGAGCCTCTATGGCCAGTCATTCTAGCGGGAGTGTAGTGGAATTTTCTCATGGGTGGAGCCACGTTTTCCAAATGGTTACTACTGCTGGGCTCTGCCGGTTTGCCCCAAACACCTCATTTTTGGTGTTTATTCAAGTATTTTTCTAATTTTTACCAGATTATTTATTTTCTTCTTGTTGAGTTTTGAGGATATTTCTGTATCTTAGGTTTCAAGTCTTTCTTTTATGTGAAATTTACAAATATTCCTCCAAGTCTTTAGCTTGTCTTTTCATTCTCTTAACTGTATTTCTTACAAAAGTTTTCATCTTTGATGAGGCTTACTTTATCCATTTTATTCTTTTAAAAGTCAGGCTTTTGGAATAAGGTTAACAAATTCCTTTCCTACCCCCAGGTCATAAGGAGGGCCTATTTTCTTTTAAAAGTTTAAAGTTTTGCCTTATAAGTAGAAATGTATGAACCATGTTAAGTCTTATATGAAATATCATTTTAGGTTGAGGTTCTTTTTCTTTTCTTTTTTCTCTTCTCTTTTTTTTGGGTGGGGGCCCCCGAATGTCCACACTAATGGACAGTATCATTTGTTGAAAGGATGGTCCTTTTTTCAATGGTTGCCTTTGTACCTTTGTCAAAATCAACTGATCAGGGCTGGCCAGATAGCTCAGCAGACGAAAGTGCCTGCTTAGGCAGAGTGCAGCTGCCAGGGTTCAATTCCTAGTATGCCATGCCATCCACACCCCAGGGCATGCTGAGAAGGTGATTGAGGCTGGCCGTGGTAGTGTGTCCCTGTAATCCCAGCACTTGGGAGGCTGAAAACAGGAGAATCACTACAAGTCTGATCTGTATACTGAGACCCTATGGACCCTGTAGATCCTGTAGACCCTGTCCTAAATACATTTTAAAAAATACATAAATAAATAAATAAACTGATCATATTTGTGAGGTTATCGAACCCTGGACTGCATTCTGGCCCATCGAGCTATGTATTTCCCCTTCTCCAATGCTAACATGCCTTGAGGACTATACTTGTACAACTCTTAAGTAATTATTTCTCTTTTCCTTCTTCTATTTTACACTTGCTTGGCTCTTTTGGTTTCTTTGCATTTCCATATAGTTTTAGAATAAGCTTATCCCTAATCAAAATACTCCTGGCAATTATACTAAATCTATAGGTCAGGTTGAGAAAATAAACATTTTTACTCTGCTAAGTTTCCTAATCCATAAACCTAGTCTATCACTCCAATTCAGTTAGGGGATAGCTCAGTGATATAAGTGCCTACCTGGCAAGCACATTGTCTTAAGTTTGATCCCTGGTTCCCCTCAACAAAAGATCTATGCATGTGTTGTTAGAGTAACATCTAGTGTATTTTTCTTTCGTGCTATTGTGCATGGTAATACTTTTATACTTTTGTGTTT
This sequence comes from Ctenomys sociabilis, assembly GCA_004027165.1. NCBI lineage: Eukaryota > Metazoa > Chordata > Mammalia > Rodentia > Ctenomyidae > Ctenomys > Ctenomys sociabilis. Next base: position 108,431 of record PVKA01000779.1, on the reverse strand, counting down.
TCTTTAATTATTCATTGTTAATATATAGAAATATGCTTAACTATTCTTTTAATAATAGACAGCTATAAAAATAGGCAACTATAACCACAACAAAAACTTGAAATTTCATAAATACCTCAACTGATCTGTGTAACTAATTTATAGGGGAAAGGCCCAAATCAAAATCAATCCAATCACCCTTGAGTGTGTATATAGCCAAATTTGTATGAAGTTGACCACATAGAACTACTCCACGTGTCAGGCTCTGTGCTGAAAGTGATCTACATGTAGCTAAACAAACAACACTTACTGCATACTTAGCTATGTGCGGAGCTCTATAGAAAAGCCAGTTTCCCTTTTTTGTGAACAGTGCTGGATTGAGATTAAGTTCTGAATTGAGAGCTAAGATGCAACCTTCCAACTTTATAAACTACTTACGAGATTTAGGTTATTCTCCCCTCAAAAGTTTAGTGACTGATATATTCATTATAAAGGTAACTGACAAAAATATTTCACCCCTCTACTAGGGAGGCTAAAGCAAAGAGGGTCACTAGTTCAAGGACAGCATGGGCAATATAGCAAGGCTGTTACAAAATTGAAACTTTTTTTAAAGGATTAAAATATGGTTCATTTGTAGAACACCTCTGCATTTGATCCCAACACACACACACACACACACACACACACACACACACACACACATACACACACTTCTCTTTTGCCACTCAAAACAAGGATGCATGACATTTTTTAAATTTCTCACACAAAAACAATTTTAGCATTATGAGATCCATGGAGCACATAATCCCTACAATCCTGTGCGTGGACCTAAGAAGTACTTTCTAGTCCCACAAGGGCTATCAGGGTATGGGGATGTCAGAGTAAAGAATTCGAATGCAGGCAATGTTTCTGTAATTCAGAATCTAACACACAGCAAAATCCAGAATCCAAAATCAAGCACACAGCAGGTAGAAAATAATATATGAACATCTATTGAGGAACAAACTATACTGAAGTCTGGGCTGTTTTAATTATTTCAGGCCATTAGGATGCTATAGACATTTGAAGTTATTTTTCCAGTAAAGTTATTCGAAACAGTATCCGAGCTCAGATGCTTTGAATTTGTTTGTTTGTTTGTTTTTATCTATTCAGTACAGGCTCTCACTACGTAGCTCGGACTCATAATGACCCTTCTGTTTTCAGCCTCCCCAGCGCTGGGATTACAGGCATGCACCACCAATGCCCTGACTCAGTGGCCAGTTCCGTCCTCAGACCACCTCCATGGCCTTGGGCAGCATTTTTGTCTGTTTTTCACCTGCCATATTTATAAAGGGTGGACCGTGCCTGGGCATGGCCAAAGCCATTTTGAGGTATCACAGATGACAAGCAGCATCCTCTGTTCCTGGGTGTTCATAGCTGAGTGGGGAGGGACACATGTCACACAGGCACATGACTGTGTCCCACAGCTAGCTGGATCTGGGGACAAATGATCTCGAAGCTGAGTCTGCACAGACGCTGCACTGGAGCAAGCACCTGAGCTCTGGGCGTGGGGAAGGAGATGGAGGCACCTTCTGACAAGAGTATACGGGACTTCCACACAGAAGCAGGGCCTGGCCACCACGGGCTGAGCACTGGGAATGGTCCTGGGAAAGGAGTAGTGGCTCAGCTGGGAAAGGGGGCAGGGACAGGCGAGGCAGAAACAGGTGGTCAGGCCCGTAACAGCCCCTGAGCCTTTCAGAAATGCTGGAGCATGGATCTCATTCTGCAAGCATGGTGGGCTGTGGGGCACATGGGAAACCAAGGCCAGGTGTTGCCACAGATGTCTCAGAGAGCCGCCCATATGCAGTGTGAAATGGCCAGCAGGAGGGAGAGTACGGAGAGGATCGGCTGGGAGGCCCAGGCCAGCGGGAGCCAGGCAGGAATGGCAGACACTGGGCTTCCCTTCACAGGGCAAGCAACACGGGACCTATAGCAAGGAGTAGGAGGAAGGCAAGAGGCAGGGCAAAGGGATGTTATCTGTGTGAACAGGAGAAGTAGATTGAGGAAAGGGTCAGGGTGACTGTGAGGTGTCAAAGTTGATATCGAGAGAGTTAGCCATATATGTGACACAAGTGCCAGGAAACACGGAGCACTTGCTGCACAGTGTCCCTCACCATCGTGCACTTACTGAATGATGCCCACTAAATGCATTGTCACAAACTCTGCAGAAGCTCTTTAGACTTTTGGTGGCAAAACTTTTCTGAGGAGGGCAGGTCCTCACAAATCTGCACACACGAAAGGAAGGGAGGGATGGCTTGAAGGGCTTCCATCTGACAGACAGGCTGTGTGTGGCTTAACCTGTGGCCGTGCAGGGCCGGGTGGCCTGGCTGCAGCTCCTCTGGCCACCACTGCATTCATGCTGTGATCTTCCTGCCTGAGAGGCCCAAGCGCCTCCTGTGTACCACACTTACGCCTCAGCGGGTACTGGGAGCAGTAAGAATCAGCGTCATCAATTCCACGCTCTGTCCAGAGGTCCTTTTCTCTGTATGCCTAAGAGCCGTCACATTTTGGAGTCTCCTCTGAAGGGCTTCTTTTCCATGGATGCTCAGATGGAAGTGATTGCTGTTCTGGCCACATTGTGTGGGTGCTGTTGGGCCACTGCAGCTAAGAGCAAAGCCACAGAGGGAGGTCGTGACACCGATGAGGCTAGCTGCAGCCCTCACTTGCATGAGGATCTGTTCTGTCCCCAAGGATGTGAGGCTGTCCCCGTGCTTGTCATTGGGTATCTTCTGTACGTAACTAACTCACCTGGAAACCTTGGGGGCATTGGTGACAAGTCACCCTGGCACTCACACCTCTTCCCTCACACCTCTTCCCTTCCTTCTTGCTAGTGACACAGAAAGTGATTGTCTCAAACCCACTGACCAAATACCATGGCAGCCCAAGTGAAAAATTTGGAGAAGCAGTGGTGAGCTCACATCACAGACACTTAGAGCTTTGCAGTACCTTTGTCTTTTGCTGCTATGGGTAGTTTTGTGTATGATGTCTGCATGTTTTCTTTTATCCAAAGAACCCTGGGGTCTCTAGCAGTTTCCTCTTGGTGCTTTGCCTGCCCTGGCTCTACTTTGGCTGCAACCACCCCTGGATTGCTCTGCATCTCCTATCACTGTGGTGATGATAGAAGTATCTGCTGAATAAGATATAGTTTCGAGACCCAATATCCACCCTAGTATAAGGTCCTTAGAAACAAACAAATAAAAAAAAAACTATTCTATTCCCCAGGGGAGTGAGAGCCACCTTCCCTGGAGAGCAGGGACCTGGCCGAAGGCCCTCCTGAGCCCATACCCCTCCCTCTCTTGCAGGACTCACACCATGCAGCAAGAGCGACCCACTACGGCTCCCTGCCCCAGAAGTCGCAGCACGGCCGGTCCCAAGAAGAAAACCCTGTAGTCCACTTCTTCAAGAACATTGTAAGTTCTGTGCACCAGGGAACACAAAAATTGCAAAGTGGAGGTCTGTGGGCAGCTCGTGGGCACAGCAGACACAAGGACCTCTGCACGTGCTGGCTGGCTTCCCTAGACAACTGTCAGTGGGAACTGCCATAGCATCGCAGGTTCCAAACCAGCACCTCTAAACTGCAGTTGCCACTTAAGGAATGGTGTGCACCCATGAGAACACATCTGGCTTGGTGCTTCTGGGTGATGTGGAACTGGAAGTATGGCTTTGCAGAGCCATGCACCAGCAAAGGGATTCGTGGTTACCCAAGTCAAGGAAAGGGAGGCATGACTAGAGGCGCACAGGGCATTTTTAGGGCAGCAAAACTACTCTGCATGACACCGTGATCGTGAGCATGGACATACATTTGTGCAACACCATAGCATGCACAGCATGAAGTGAACCCTACTGGAAGCCAGTCAGTTACCACCGACACCAATGTATCAATATTTGTGCATCAGTTAGGAGCTACACGAGTGCACAGAGTAATAATAGGTGACACTGTGTATGTATATGAGAATCCTAATTTCTGTACCATTTTTCCATAAATCTGAAACTACTCTTCAAAATAACGTTTGTTAAAAAACAAGATCATAATGCTAAAAATCCCAGTGCAGCAGACATTTAAGGTAAAATCTGATAGGTGAGTTCAGGGCCCACAAGCCTGACAGCACACCCTCTGAAGCTCTAAATGTCAAAGGGAAGATGGAAAACAGGGTTCAAGTTCCATGTCACAGGGTCGCACACCAGCTCCCAGTTGAAGAGCCTTGGGATGTGTCCTGCATGGTCTGTACGGCCTCCAGCAGCTGCAGTTCCTCAGGCTCTCAATTTCTCTCATCTAGGAAGTGGGGAAGCTAGCAGAGTGGGTGGTTTCTCATACTAAGGGGCATGAGGCTTTCTTCATTGATCCAACTTAGCCAGGGCTCAGGGAGAGTGAGGACTGTGCAGAGGAGGGCAGCGCCCAAGCCCACCCTTGTCTTGTGTTTTCCAGGTGACACCTCGCACACCTCCCCCATCTCAAGGAAAGGTAAGACTGTGGAAGCTTTTGGTTGATCATCACTTTATGCATAGGCATTCCCTAAAAATCCCAAAATGTGCCGTAAAGGACTGGACTCAGGGCCACCTGAATCCTTTCCAGAACCTTTTTGCTGCTTGACTCCCAGTAGAATGAGGCTGGAAAATGCTATGGATCCTCCTAACCAGAGGTCCAGGCACCGTCGTGAACCTGTTCATCCCTGTGCTGTGCTGTTTGATTGTTTCTGGTTGAGAAAGGTTTCCCTCCTAACTAGTCATGGTGTCATTGTTTCTTTCTCTTCCTCACACAGGGAAGAGGATTGTCCCTCAGCAGATTCAGCTGGGTAGGTGACAAATGCATTTCCCATTAGCTTCCTCCTCTGGTGCCCTCAACCTCTTGACTTGTGTTCTGCTCTCTCACTTGCTAACAGTCCTGCCTTTTCTCTCCTGGCCAGACCAGTTTGCTCCAAGGTTAATGGATTGCTTTAGTTCCTGCTGATAGGTTGGTTGCTCTTATTTCTGCATGGGGAAAAGCAGACCCAGCCTTCCCTTGAAGCGCACTGAACTCTTGCTTCCAGGCCCGGGGACAAAGGCACTGCAAGGTCAGCTGCCTCTTCTCCAGAAGGGCTCCAGCCAGGCCCCACCGGCCTCCTTTCTAGGGAAGGAGAAATACCATTCTGGAGAAAGTCCTTAATTTCTTTCAGTATAACTGATTGGAAAAAACAATCCCCTGGAATGTTTGATGTAAAACTGTGGCTGACAATCCACTTAACCCCAAATGTTGAAATTTTGTTGGGAAAAATAATACTGCTCATGAAAAGAAAGGACACTAAATTTAATTATTTAATTTATAATAATTCCATTAATCCAAAAGGTTTTGATTTTGTGCTTTCTTTATAACTAAATCTTGGGCATTAAGCCATCCAAGAAAATTTCTTTGGAAAGCTTAGGCTTTCTAATCAAGAGCAAGTTTTTAATCAAGATTTAAAGTAACTTCTTGACTGACTTTCCAGAACCAAGTCACCAATATAGCTTACCAAACTGACTTCTGTCCCAGGAAAGTATTCAATATAGTTGTTACTTTATTTTGTTAAAATACATATAATATTCAGAGGGAAGTAGATGGTTGACCACTGTCTGTTGGCTGGGGATTGTTTGAGGAACTTCAAGATCTTTAAGATGGACTACAGAGCCCACCCACCTTCTGATGAGTATCACATAAATGAGTGAGTGAATTTTAAAGGGAAGTCCATGGAGAAAGAACATGAAAGAGCAGAAAGAGGGAGGCTGAGAAGGAAAGATCACTTGAGAAAAAGGAAGAGGAAAGATTCTGTGAAGCTCTTATATATCCCAACACATGATCACATTGAATTATGAACCAAAACATTTGTCAGAGTATTTTATACAAATAACTATTGGCCTGCTTTTTCTCACCTAAGGAATCTGTAAAATAGATGACAATAATGTAGTATATTTATATGAACTGGTCCCCACAGCCAATTAACTTTTGATTTTCTGTGTCAGCAGGAGACAAAGATGCTATTGAAGAATGAAAACCACTTTTAAACCCAGAAATCCTGTTTTAGCAATTGTCTTATGTGCCTCTTAATTTCCTAGACAGCAATTCTTGACATGGGCATTATGCAAAATTATCACTGAATATGGAGTGATGGGTGTTTGGTGAGAAGACTAGCCTTTCTTCCCAGTCATTTATAGGTCCCTTGAGCCCACCAGCTAACAAAAAAGACCTTACATTCTTCTCTACATTTCTTCATTTTTGCTCCCACCAATGTTTCTGAAATCTCTTTTATCAAAGCTCGAGCCTCCCCTACATTGTATTACCTTGTTTGTCTGTTTTCCAGCACTGAGGAGCTTCTCTTTGTGTGGAGTTTCTGAAAGCCCCATTTGCTTTTTCTAAACTGTATGTTTCCTGATAAATTCTAGGTTGTCCAACAATAAAAGTGACCAAGAATTTGAAAGAGGAAAACTCAAGCAAATTATTAATCTGAATACCAATCTCTAAATTGAGTTCTCAGATACTGTGTAGTTTTGGAGAAAACCAGCAGCGTGAGACAGAGGATTTAGCGTGTACTCTGGGAATCAGAGTTTCAGCTGTTTAACATCTGTGTGTCTGGTGCAGCACTCCCTAACTGTCATCCGGTCCCCTGTGTGCCATCACCGAGTCTACGTAGCTGTGGAGGGTCCTCCGAGGATGTCTGGGTCGCCCTGGCTTGCCTCTAGTATGCAGTACTTAGACCTTCTTTGCCAAGTATCCTCTTCCCTTTCCCCAAGTGACAACCCTACAGACCATATGTTCAGATGAAAGTAGCTGTCTGTCATCTAAGGAACCACTGTCTTTCCCCAAGCTTGGTTGAATGAAACCAAAGCTGGTTCAGCCCTGTATGCTGTGGCTAGGGCGAAGGCCCTTACCACACAACGTTGGCACCAAAGTAGAATCTACTGTTTGAAAGCAACACATATTAAAAAATAAATTGGCCCCATGACACAAAGATCTGTATCTCCAAAATCTCTTGCCATTGCTACATCTCAGTAGTAGCTTTCATCCATTCCTTCCCTGAGACAAGGGGACAGCCAGCCCCCAGAGATGTGAGCTTGGACGTGGAGAGCTTTCAGGCTCCGCTCTCAGGGCAGCATCTCCATAAAGTCTTCACGTTCTCACGATGTCCCAAGAAAGCAGACCATTGCTAGCTCCAGATAGAAATATAGAAACTGAACCTCAGAGAGGTTCCAACACTTGCCTGAACTCACCCAGGTAGAAAGGTCTATAAAACTGTACACATGGGCCTTGGACCACACAGTGTACCTTTGGCCCATGCTAGAAATCTCCCTTGATAGACTTGGGAACAGGGCCTCTCCAGTCTCTCCCCTTTGTTAGCGGGCCTGCATCTCCTGAATGACTCACCAAATCTACCTGGTGGTGTGGGTCCCTCACTGGTGGGGGCTACAAGTGGACACTAAGTTCTGGTTTTTTTCTTGCAGGGGGCCGAGGGGCAGAAACCAGGATTTGGCTATGGAGGCAGAGCTTCCGACTATAAATCCAAAGGATTCAAGGGGGCCCATGATGCCCAGGGCACGCTTTCCAAAATCTTTAAGCTGGTAAAGTAACCTTCCTTCCCAGGGAAAGGCTGGGGGCTTCCATGGAGATGTAGGGCTCCATACACAGTGCTTACTGTGTCCTGTGAGGGTCTCAGGCTGAAATGTGTCCACATTTTCCAAGCACAGAAGCTAGGGATTAGAAAAAGGCTCATTCAAAAGACAAATTCCAGAATCTCCAGCCAAGGGTTACTGCCACCTCTTGCTTACCATCCACAACATGACTTCAATGCACACTCTGTCCCAGGTCTGGATACAGAGCACCACTCTGCCATCCATGCTGGGATTTCCTGGGAGGTGAATTTGAAGTGTTACAGGATCCAGGAGATCAGAGAGAACAATGAGGAAAGGAGATTTATTTTCAGGATTTCAGATGCGCATTGACCCAGCTGAACTCATGTCCAGAATGTTGGGTGTTAGAACAAAGGAAAGGTTCTAGTTTTACACAATTGGCCAAGGGGGTGGACCCTTAGAAACTTGGGTAGGGGAGGCAAGGGTACAGATGCAATGCAAAGCTTGATAACTTAGCCTTGAAAGAAGACAGAACCTTATGAATCCTACAAGGAACAAAATGACATAGAACAGGGCATAGTTGCCATTTTTATCCATACCAGAGCAAGAAGTTAAAGCTGGGGTGGGGGTGGGGGACTCCAGGAGAATTCCTCTTTAGGTCCCACTTCATTTCTCTCTCTCTCTCTCTCTCTCTCTCTCTCTCTCTCTCTCTCTCTCTCTCTCCTTGTATTTGATGTAGGATCTACAGGGTCTCACTATGCAGATTGGACTCGTAGTGATTCTCCTGTTTTCAGACTCCCAAACACTAGGATCACAGGTGTCTGCCACCACACCGAGTCTCAGTTGCTGTCTCAGTGCACCCTAGGCACAGGACCAGCATGGCATACTGAGGATCAAACCCCGGTCCTGGCGTCTGCCTAAGCAGGCACTTTGACCTGCTAAGCTATCTGACCAGCCCTTCATTCCTCTCCTTGAGGCTTTCTCCAATAAGTTTTGAGAAAGAGAGAGACAGCATCAGTATCTTTAGCATTTCCCATCACAGTGGTTGGCTCCCTATTTGGTAGAGAAAGAATTAAAACAGACTTGTGAGCATGTGAAGCTTCAGTTTTATCTTTATCATCTGTGTGAGCTCTGTAACTATCTAGGCCACAGTGTGGGTCCTCTGCCTGACCCCAAGGATGGGGCAGTCCAAATCTTGGGCAATGTCTCCTACCAGCACCTTGGATATTTCTGTGTCTTTTCTGCTTGGGTGGGGAAAGCTTTTATCCATCTCAAGAAGGGACAGACAAATCCTAGCATATATCAATAGCCACCAGATTGAGGCAACTTAGTAAAATCTGTGAGCAAGTGTTCACATGGATAGCTCCTGTTTCCTGGTGACTTAGGGCCCTGGTGAGCTCTTGCTTGGGGTGGTTTTGTGCATGGATCAAGCAGTGCTTACAAACAGCGTGAGTGACTGGTGGAGTTGTGGCAAAGAAGTGCTGACCTTGTAAGTCTTTAGTGCTGCCTTCTCCATGTGAGACACCTAATGGAGTTGTCTTGCGGACCTGGGCTCTAGCACTTCAGCATAACTAGCCCCCTCCACAAGCTTTCACTATCCCACCTATGTATAGATTTTAGCTTCTTAGGCAAACAAGACTATTATTTGGAGAGTTTCTCGGAGGACAGCTCCAGGATGAGGGGCAAAGCTAGGGCCCCCCATTCATGGGACATCAATAGCCTGTTTTATTTCCCTATCTGTCTTTTGTTTTTTTCTGGCCTTTATTGTTTGAGTCCTCTGGTGTCCCTGACTTATAGGAAGGAAGGCTTGATTACATCTGCAGTGTATAATGGCTACTTATTTGGGGCCCATACAGCATCTAGAAGTTGTAAAATGTTTTATGCTTTATCTTTTTTCCCCAGCCATCAGGAGACCCCCTTTTTAATATTTGGAGTCAGCACAGATGCTAACCTTTTTGTCCTTCATCAGCAAAAGAGCTTTTGTTAAGGCTGTTACTTCTGTCTTCTGGGCTGAGGTTCTTGTGGGCAGAGGCTCGGCCTCGACCACAGCATTGAGTCACCACCATTGCATATCCAGTTGGTTGGACCCTTTTAGCATAGCCACACAACCATGAAGGGGTCTTCTGTTTTGACTGGGAGCAAAATGGCTGGGTGTCTAGTGTTTATTATCTCTAGAGTTAAGCAAGGATTTTTACTTAAGAGCCCCTGATACCAAATCATCCTCAGATTTAACAGTCAGTGGTGCCCTATCTGGTCCCTTTAAGTTATAACTGAGGTTTTAATGGTCAGTTGTCCCAAAGTCAACTTATGAGCCTCCTGCATCAACATCATGGTGGCAAGCACCAAGAAACATGGGAGCCACCATAGTTCTACCGAGTCTGACAAGTGTGTCATTGGACATTTTTAAATTTATGAGCTTATAGGAAGGGAGGCTTGGTTATATTGATAGTCCTAAGGCCAAGGCCTGAATCAGGGCCTCTTCTGTTTGTCTACATCTTTTTTCCTGGTCGTCTTTCCCAAGGAGCTTTGTTTCTCTCCCCTTTGGCATCTTATTGGAGCAGGCTCCACTTTCTGTTTTTGTTTTTGGCTTTGAGTTGTGTCAAGGTCTTCTGGTGCATGACTTCCTCTGCTGTTGCTGTGGCGGTAGCCTGAGTGTCTCACTGACCCTCATTTGTCAGCACCTCAGTTCCCTTTAGCCTTTTCATGAGCACATTTAGGGTCTGCTGCTGTCCTATCCCTCTGTTTTCCCTCACAGCTGGACCTTTGTCACATGTCATCCCTGTGGCATAAGATTTAGCCATGCAGTCTCCTTGCCAAGGAGGCATGCTTGCCTTGTAGCTCTGTCTCTGTGCCATGTTGTGCTTCCCTAGGGTGGCCTGCACTTGGTGTGTGTGTTGTGTGCCTCTCTGCTGCAGTCACCTGTCTGTCTCTTTGGCTTGTAGTTTCAGTCCTGCCAGTGATCATAGAATCACTCATTTGTTTTTGTTTTTATTTTTTGTGTTTTGGCTTTAGCCTTCAAGTGTAGGGCCAGTTTTGTCTCTGCCTGATGCATGCATTGTATCTCCTCTGGCTTCTGGCTCCACAGGCACTTAGCCTCCTCTTGTGCTTGTTGCTTTTGGGCTTTTGTCATCTCCATCCATGCACAGAGAGCCCGGAGCTCATTCTTAGTCATGCCATGTTGGGCTCCATCGTATCCAGCCCTCAGCATGCAAACATTGATGTGTTGCCTATTGTATTTGGTTGTCCACCTATTAGGTCTTGGCTTAGATCTTTGAAGCTGAATTTTGTGGTAGCTCTTCCTAGATACTGTGATTTGGCTTGCCAACTGTGGCTTCTTTCCCTTTGTGCTACTTCCTGTCATGTGTGCCACTGTGGGTGTGTCGCTGGTTCTATTTGCATTTTTGGTTTAGGCATGCATCTCTATCAACTGTTTTAGTCACTGTTTCTTTCATCTTGCTGATGAGATTGTGTTGCCTTACATTTAACGTAATTTTGGAGCCTCCTTGGCCTCTTTGGTCACTCACCAAGTTTCCTCTGTCTCATTGTGTGGTCACTGGGTTATGTACATGTGCTTTTGCCTTTGTCTGTATTTCAAAAAGGAGTCATGTGGATTCCATGTACCAGCACTCTGTAAGGGCTACTGAACTGGATGTCAGGTAGGGTTGCTGGTCTCCATTCCTGGGAGGTCCCCTGCTGGGTAGAGGGGACAGCTTGCCTGGGAGCAACTGGTGGAAGCCCCGAGAAAGCAGAAGGAACAAGAGCCAGGCCCATAGGGAGAAGGAAGGATCACTGAAGTCATGGGTGGTAGGAGCCTTGAAGCGCAGGAAATGGACCCTGTAGGCTCCACAGATCCTGTGAGCACACAGGCCAGGGCTCATTAGCTGGGGTCCATGAGCTCTCTGAAACTAAGTTTCTTCACTGACAAAGAAGGAGTCATAAAAATTATGGGGAAAGCAGAAGGCAGTGACAGGGCAATGCAGTGGGCATGGCTCCTCCCAGGACAGGGCACCGTGTGAGCCCACAGGGCAGCTGGAGCTCTGCTCCCCACTTTCCTTTGTCTCACGGGCCTCCTCCGCATGGAGTCCTGACTGTGAAGGACACCTCAGCCTAGCTTTTATTCAAGCCCAGCCCCAATCTTCCTCATAAGGAAATGTGCCTTTTGCCAAGCAAGGAACTATATGTCCCTAGGGGCTGAGGCATTGAAGCCATGACATCATGGAATAGACATGAGCTGCCTTCTTAGGATGGGGCTTCCTAAGGCCCCAAAGCCCCTTAGGTAGGGCCAAAGTCCCACAGCTCTGAGAAGCCAGGGTCAGGGGAGCAGTGGGCCCAGGCTACCTTGTTCCGGGATTCAGCCTCTGCTCATGTTCCACAGCCACCCTAGGGGCCTAGGTCAGCTGCATTGAGATCGTGGGCCAAGAGACGGCCTCATTGCCTGTCCATTTTACCCATATTTCAATTCTAGACTACTTCCTTTGTAGAGGACCTATCTACCCTCTGTTCATTCAAGATCTTTCATGACCTGTGGAAGTGATAGGAATGTATAGGCAAGAGTCTCCTGGGTTGCTAACACAGGATAGTCACAGGCCCTGCACATAAAGAGTGTACATGTAAACATTGTCACAGATGCTCAGAGGCTAGAGGCATTGGAGAAAGGTACATCCTAAGGTGGTCACTATCTCCAGAGAAGGGGACTCTGGAGGAGTCCAGGTGTCCTTTGCTCCTAGTAAGATGGATCCAAGCTGCCCAGGTGCAGCCCCACGTGGCACAGGGTCTGGCTTCCAGCTGGGTGTGCATGTGAGAACCAGGCAGAGGCTGTCAGCAAAGCTCTTGAACCACACAGTCCATGACACCTGGGTAGGTGCCATGAGGCCGCAGCACAGGCAGAAGGAATGACCTGGGGCAGGGCTTGCGCTCTAGAAGGGTGAGGGGTATAAGGTGAGCAAGATCAATTTGGCAGGAGAAAAGGGTATGAGGAGCCTCTAATGCACAGGGTGTTAGGAAGTGGCAACTCCACCACATGCGGTAGCCAGGGAGGACTCTGAGGAGCAGATGACACTTTGCTGGGACTTGAAGGATGCAAAGACTCAGCCATGCAAGGTGAGAACAGTTCTAGGCAGAAGAAGCCAAATGGGAGAAGGCTCGGAAGGCTGCAGGGAAGGAGTGGTGACAGGGAGGGGAGAGTGTCCTGAGGAAGGCAAATTTTGGCACCAAGCCATTCGAGGGGCCAAGTGACAGGTGTGGCCTGCAAGCTAATGTTGAAGTCCCAATCAGAGAGGAGGGAAAACGATGACTGGATTTAGGATTCTCTGGGCTGGATGATAAAGGAGAGGCCTTGGGATTTGTATAGCTGCATTCTAAGGGGTTTGGCAGTTGACACCCAGGGAGCTGGGTAAAGTAAACTCTGCCACCTCTCGCTGGAGACAGCACCTTACCCTGAGCTCTTTAGGGCTCTGAGGGAGAATTTTCCATCCCTGCATCTGAGCTCCATATTCATGGCACTCGCTGTCACCAAATGAGCACAGTCCAAATTGGTGTCCCTCCTTAACCTGCCATTGTAACAGCCCGAACTGCCATTTTCACTTCCTCACAAACAGCCATAGGGAGCTGCTCCCCCCCATATGCTGATGTGGAGCAGTCACTACCATAATCTCCTGCAGGCTCTGCAAAGTCAGCCTCCTCACCCACCTGAAGATACAGGAAGGAAGAAAGGTACCAGCAAGTCAGAGCTCGTCAGCTACCACAATAAAGCATAAACTCACAATGCCACAGCACACAGAAAAATTTGAGTCTTGAAAGATTGCCACTTTCTCTGTCATGGTGAGGGGTTAGCATTCCCACGTGAGTCTCTGCAGGCAGGGAAGGATGTACTGAGAGGGCAGTGGGGACATGAGCATGTCCTTCGCCCCACAGCAGTCTCCCGGGCCCGGATCCTGGTACAACATGCACTGCTGATCCTTCCTCCGTGTCCAGCTTGTTCACCATGTGTCTTCAAGTGGTAGCTGCTGTGTGCTCAGGAAGCCAGTGGCTATGGCTTCAGGTCTTGGGTGTTACAGCTGACAAGAAAGGATAGGGGTGTCCTTTCTGGGGATGTCCACCAGGCCCGCAGGCCACGGGGTTTAACCCAAAGGGGCTCCACTGTATGTGGGTTGTTCATGCCCCAAGATGTATTTGCTAAAAGGGGGGGGGTGTCCTGTGCTCTTCCTTTGTACCTGTAACACTGAGCCTTGAGGAGCCCTGGAGAAGGAGGTGCAGATGGTTCCTCCATCAAATCACCACTGATGGGAACCCCAGTCCTCTTCCTCACACTCCCTAATCGCTGATCCCAACACTGGGATTTCACTGTTGATGGGCCAGCGATCTGGTGTGCAATACCTTTAGTTCCGCATGTCGTGTGCATACGGACTGCTCTCTGCCCAGAAGTCAGAGTGTGTCTTGGTGGCATGTGTATCTATGCTTCAGCCTGGCCCTGACAGGCATGTGGACCTCACACAGATGCTAGGTAGCGTGGCCTTGCTTCTGCAAAAAGTCGGTCAGGAAAAGCCTCAGATGTGCGCCACTGGGGAAAGGGAGCTCTAGGGAAAGTGCAGGCAGGACTCACAACTCCAGGAACACTAAGACTGTTCAGGTAAGAAAATAAAGCAGCTCAAATATTCAAGTGAGAGGACCTTCCCAATATATCCTGCTTTGAGTATGGATGGGACAATGGCACGGTGTAAAACAGCAGTGCCGCTGAGTGACCTCAGCACTGGCCAGGAGATCACCTGCCCTGAACCGCTGGGTACCTACCCCGACCTGGCTGCTCTAGGCCGCCACACCGGTGCCTGAGAGCCTCAGGACGTCCTTATCTGAGAATGACCCATCGCATCCACACCGCTAACCATTGCCCAGCTGCCTAGGAAGTGTTAGAACTGCTGAGAGGGGGTGATGGCTCCAGAGGCCCAGTCCTTCCAGAGGCTGGGCCTGGAAGATGTGGTCCTTGGTGAGTCCTTGGTGACATGTGTAAGAATTGTCCATGGACCTCTGGAATGCTACAGCTGTCCATGGCCATATTTCAGAGAACAGAATAGCTGTGCTGAGAACTGTGCATTTTTATGTGCAGGTAACATGAGTGTGTGCAGCCCATGTTTTCTTAAATCTGCTCAAGTTTTCCCCTGAAGTTCTTTCTGTAAGACTTGTAGAATTTTTAAATTTCTATATTGTTTAAGGGAAAACTTAGCAAATGTAAACAAATTTTAATACTTAGGGTTACAGGTAAATTTTACTACATAAGAAGCCAAAGTGCATAGGGCCTCCTGTGGTCAAATGGCTGGAGGCAATGATAAGGGCAGTGAGGTAATTTGAAAAGTTCCCCAGGGGCGAGGAGGACTTGGGGCAGGCAGGTGATGATGGCAGGAACCCTGAGGCGCTGGCACCACAGTGTCGCTTGGCCCACCGCTGCTTCTTGCTTTTCCTTACAATCCGGGAAGGGAGCAGCCGGGCACAGCCTCTGATTTGGCCTCCAGTGTCGCATCAGGATTGGGGTTGACAGAACCGTCAGGTCCTTCTGCCAGTGAGGAACCGTGTTTTATTCCCAAGTGTGGAAAGGGAATGTTTGCCTCCTAGAGTGTTCTGCACAGCTGTGGTGTCATCTGGGAGTTGTGGGTACATGCTCTCCGTGAGCTCTGCCAGCTGCCTGCCCTTGGAGGAGGAGCTCAGAGCTGCCTGAACCCAGCTCTGTCGGTCTCCAGCGCTCACAAGCACAGGTCAAACGGTGCAAATAGGTGCAGAGCACCAAGAGAACAAGGGAGACAGAAGCAGCCACGCTGCCACTTCCCCTCCTGGGTCTCTTTTGCCTGCTGGTTGACTTTGGGCAAAGGACTCTGCCCCTCTGACCTTTGGACTCCTCAGCTATGAGGAGGCTAAGAGCTTATATTTAAGGGGTTGTAGTGAGTACAAACAAGAAAACAGATGAGGCTTTGCTTCTAGTAGGTTCTCAGTGAACTGTGGGCATAATGACAGAAAGTGTTATCATGTGTCCAGCACTGAATTCCAAAAAGAAGCATTGAAGAGTTAAAGTTGTGTATTTCTCCTCTTACCTGTATGCTGCCCCAGCTCAGTTGAGCTTTATTTTCTAAAGTGGTGTTTGCACAACAATGAAGTTCCTTCCAGAAGGGACAGAGGCCAGCCTTTAGGATGTGAGGTAGAGCCTCAGGCAGAGTCCAGCTACCCTCTGGGACAAGGGCCCCTATGCTCCAGTCTCTGGCCACTCAGATCCCTGGGAAAGTGGCTTTCCTTAGGAGGGGAAGGATTGCTAGATAAGCCCCTGCTTGAAAGGCTGGACTTCCACAGACATTCTCAGTTGTGAAAACATTTCTTAGAGGTCATGGTCAATACAAAGAAGCTCCTCTAGCACACCAAGTATCATCGGGGGAAGTCCAGGGAGCTAGGGCCCAAGTGTCAGCCTGTTACCTGCTCTAGAAGCATCTCTGGCCTCAGCCTGCATCCCAAGTGACCCAGAGCACACAGAAGTGGATGGGCTGGGGTGACCACAATGCAGGCCTGGACATGTTGCTGGTGCCTGTTGCCTTGAACCTGGCTCCTGGTTCAAACAGAATCTTTGATAGGTCAGTTTTTCACCCAAGACCTGAGATAAGGAAAAGCCAAGAAGAAAGAGAATGCAATTTGAATACAAAGAAAGAGAGAAAAGAAAAAGCTCCACCCAGAACAGTACAGTTCCTCCAGGTCAGTCTGAATGGTAGTCAGCCTCTCCACGAGGCCCACAGCCAGCTTCCCTCCCACCACTGTCCACATGGGCTCCTACTCAACCTGGTTGCCCACTCTTCTTTTTCATTTCAAATTATATTAGTGCAAAAATCCACACCACAGCACAGCCTTCAGACCCTTGCAGTCACTGCAGTCATCCCTCTGTGTGATGGGCTTGTCTTGGCTTGTGTGCAGAAGAGAAGCAAGAGGAGGTCGTACCAGGACAGACCTGCTGGGTTTCTGGTGCACATGTCACTAAAACCCTCCAAAAGGGCTATCAATCCCATCTTGGTTCAGTGTCCCTCCATTACCTTGGGCTCTCTAGCTGCAGAAATAAAGCGCTCCTTCAAAGGACAGTAGCCCAGGTGGCTCTCACCCACAAAAATGCAGTAACAGCAGGCACCACCAGCTGGCTGCATCCTGGGATTCTAACTCTTGTGCCTTTACCATGCAATTCTGCAATTCCAATGAGCGCTTGCTAAAGGAGAGTGTGGAGGTGGAAAGACAAGATCACTCTATGTGGTGCAGGATGCAAGTGGGAGTCCCAGGTGGCTTGCTGTCAGGTGACCACAGACAAAGCACACTGGTAGGCAGTAATACCCAGTGGGGCCAGCAGCTCTCACCTAACTCTGTCTCTCTCTCTTCCTAGGGAGGAAGAGATAGCCGCTCTGGATCTCCCATGGCAAGACGCTGAACCTCTGCCTGGTCCTTACTGAGTTTTTGTCCTCAGCTTCTTAACCTAATTGCCTTAAACTTTAATTCCACTTGTATCGATTAGCTAGCTAGCACAGATCACCTGTCACCTAATCCTGCTGAGTTGTGTGCACAGTGGGCCAGGCACATAGCAACCTACGGCAATTTCCAGCCAACACTTAAATAGAGAAGATGAAGACAAACCTGGTGAAAACCGCCATCCCCGATAAGGACGGAGTTCCCTGGCCTGCCCCACCCTCTCTGTGCCCAGCGCACCACAGTCCATTCTCCATGGGCCCCAGAGCACCAACCCCCTCCTAGCTCACCTCCGTCCATCCTCAGACTTGGTTTTCACCCTTGCAGGGCACCCCGAGCTTTTGCCAACACTGCCATTGAGGCACCCCAGTGTGGAACCAGAGAACACAGGCATGGGGCGACTGTTATGATCCAGGCTTCCTTTGTTTTCTTTCCCCGCCATCTCACCTCCTAGAGTACATTTTATTTTTCCTAACAGGATTAGACAGTCAAGGAGTGGCTTCGACATGAGGGAGTTTTTGGTATGTGGACGCGGGCTGGGCAGCTGTGAGACTCCAGTGTGGGGCAGCACAGAGGGGGCTCCAGGCCGACTGCCCCACACCCCACCAGCTGAATTGGAGCGTGGCAGAGGGAGGGAAAGGAGGCAAATGGGCTGGGCGATGGCCCCAATGGGAAACGTGGACTGTGAGCAATTTGATGCTGAAGATGTGGCAGGTATGGCCTCTGGATGGCACTGTCGCTCTGCACAGCAGCCACCAGAACAGTCACCATTAAGAATCCCGTTTCCCCACCAGAGCCCAGGCGGAGAGTCCAGGGAGATGGTGCATCTCAGAGTGGGACTGCAGGAGTTCTCTGGGTGTCCTCACAGTGTCATCTGGTCACTTCTTGATGTTGGGTGTGACCATCTGTAGCTCACAATGGCAGTGTTTATTGGCACACACTAACAAGCAATGACAAGATAACTTCCTGTCCTACAAAGGACCCCCTTAGTGGATGACCTTGGAGTGCCCCTCCTTGAGTCACTAATGAAGACACAGGGCTGCAAGAAGCCTCTGAATGGAACCTCTGCTGACTTCTGCTGACCCGTGTCTCCTGCTAACCCACTCACCCCGCCCTTTGATTTAGCATCCTGAGACTCATCCTGGCACTATTCTCCCTTAGAACAAAGATGTGGAGTAAATAGTCTATGTAATGCCAGAATGCATCTCTTTAATCCTGTTCTAATTCCAAACGTTTAGTGTGGGTTTAAAGTAATACCTATTAATATATTAGAAGGGAACAAAATTCTGGAAATAAACCCTCCAAATTTTCAAATGAGCACTTGCCCTGCCTGCACTGATGTCGGCTGAATGATTCCACCTGTGGCTATATCCAGGCAGCAGGGGCTGCAAAACAGGGCCATGGGCCCACATACTGTTCTTGAATATTGAAATGAAATAATAAACTTGCAATACTCTCTGCCTGGGTGTCTTTGTGTTGTCTGTAGAACATGAGCACAGGGTAGGTGCTGGCTCTGTTTCAGGAATCAATGTCAGTGTGTGTCCTACAACCACAAATCCAGAGCTCAGGAGGGCACTATCACCAGAAGGCTCTGCATCAATGCGCAAGTGAAATGAGATGGCAGTCAAGTCACTGACGTGTGGTTCAGAAGGAAAAGAAGTCTCTATTAGCCTGAAGACAGGCTTCCTTCCACCCAGGTGCTCATGAACTCTAGGCAGGTGCTTTACAGAGCTATGCTGCAGCTCCACAGACAAGTCTTCACATGTTTACACCTTATTTTGCCGGTGTAAACACTTTGGTTAATGTGAACTGAGGAACCCTGAAAAACTTACCTTTTCTCTGGGAGAGACAATGACAACACAAAGTCCATTTTTAATTTTGTTTAGTTGCCTTGGGTTATAAGACTTTTTTTTTCATACAGATAAACTAAAAAGTTCTTTTACATTCTATATTGTTTTAGTATTTGTATTTAGGGCAGGGTCTACAGGATGTTCAGGGTCTCACTATGTAGATCTGACTCACAGTGATCCTCCTCTTAACAGCCTCCCAAGGCCTGGGACTACAGGCACGCGCCACCAAGTCCAGTCCCTGCATTGTTTTTAATAGAGCCATTGGTTCTATTCTCAGTAGTTGCTGGGAAACGGCCCTTATTTGTGAGCCCTGCTTTAGAACTACTATGGCATTGCAGAAGCCCTCTTTCCGGGGCATACTGACCCCAATTTTGGCAAAGCATGGCCTTAAAGCAAGCAGCTTTATCTTCCCAGAGTCCTGAGGCCAAACCTCCAAGTCTTGGTGCAGTCAGGGCCAGCTGCTGGCAAAGCCTCCTTCCATACACATGGCGTCTTCTTGCTGTGCCCTCACATGACCAAGAGGTCACTGGGCTCTTCCTCACATAATGCAGTCTTGTGGGATGAGGGCCTTAAACTATGATCGTGCTTAACCTTAACAATCTTCCTAATGCGACAACTCTTAAGTACAGTAACTTTCGGAGTTACAATGGGTGAATTTGGGGGACACAATTCATTGTAGGTATGTAAGGTTTCTCCCCCCCCCCGCCACCTTTCTTTTTTTACTTTTTGGGAAGATTGATTAAAAACTTTATTAGAGAAAATGAACAGATCTAACATTCCTAAGCACATTGGTGACAATAGGTCACACAGGACTCACCAATAATAGTTTCTGTATTACAGCAGCATAAACCTTGTACTTTCCAAAGGATACAATGTCCTTTAAAAATAAGAGGTTTGAAGAGAGTATAAGACACAGCAGGTATATCTTTTTTATTTAAAATAAAATAGTAAAAAAAGAATAAATAAAATAGTAGTAGGTTGATATTGTAAGAACATATTTTATGGGCCAAGAAATCCAACTAAATAAATATGCAGAGGATGCTAGTAGTAGTGCCAAGTGCCTATTAGACAAGGCAGATAGAGAAGCTACAGGAATTGTGTAGTTGGAGCTGTGGGCCACCTGTGTAAACCAGGATCAACATAGAGAAATAGGCATTGCAAACAGATGCAGACAGTGGAGTGTACACACACACACACACACACACACACACACACACACACACACACACACAGTTTCCAGCTTGGCCTGCTTGCTAGGTGGAAGTGCATACACATACCATTCAGCCTTTTGTTTCTAAATGTCAATCTCCAATAGAGAACCAGAGCTCCTTGGAGAAAGATCAGATCCTGAGAGTGGGAAACACAACTTACAGTGTCAGAAAATAAGGAAAAAGGGCTCAAGGAATCACAAGACCATATTAAAAGGACTGAAAACACACTAAAGCAGCTCCTATTGGCCAAATCTGAGTCTGACTACCAAAGTAAATATTCTAATAAACTGTAACCAGTTGGATAACATAGGAACCATGACCCTAAACTATTAATAGAAGAATAAACTAATGAGGGACAGATTTCCCTTAAAGGAAGAATGCCAACTAATAAATGCAGGAGTAGGCTGGCCAAATAGCTCAGCAAACTAAAGTGCCTGCTCAGGCAGACACAGGGCCAGGGTTTGATCCCTGGCCTACCTTGCCTGCCCCACCCCCAGGGCTTACTGAGATGATGACTGAGACTGGGTGTGGTGGTGTGTGCCTGTAATCCCAGTGGAGGCTGAAAATAGGAGGATCACTACTAGTCCAATCTATATAGTGAGATCCTGTAGACCCCATACCCCCCCAAAAAAAAAAGCAGGAGCAATACAACTAGAGAATCGCTGACAGCCCTTGAAACACTGAATAGAGATGACAGGCTATAACACTGGAGGTCAGAATGGAACAAGCCATGACTGACTGCATGCTCCCAAAGCATCCCACAGAGTATTGTTTAGTTACACATAAGGAAATGGCTACAGGGAAGAGATCTGGCACTGCTTAAACTATGGGATTAACATTAGCAATGTCACCACTGGGGCAGACACCCTCCTGTCACCTTGGTAAGGTGTGACTAGAGTAGACACTGGTTCTGTTGAAAGGCCCATGGCCTGTCCTAACCACCTGTTCAGTGCCTGGCCAGAGCCTTTCAGAGTAACAAGGCACTGAGAGCCAAGGGGCAAGGGAAGCTGATCCAATGTGATCCGAGGGACATGACAGCCGGATGCAGGGAAGGCCCCAGGCAGTGTGATTGTGCCATGTAGACATTACTGCTCAGACATGAGGTAACACTTGAATGGGGTCTGAAGAGACAAGGACAGTCATCTTTTAGTACCCACATGGCACTGGCTCTCCAGCTCCAAAGACCCTAAATCTATAGACGCTCAATTCCCTTACATAAATGAGTATCGTACTTGCCTGTGCCCTATGCAAAGCCCCCTGTACATCTTAGGTCACCTCTCAATTACCTACGACATCCAAGACATAATGGATGCTATGTAAACAGTTGGTATGCTCTATGCTTCAGAGAAAATCTCTACATGTTTTAGTACAGATACACTGAACATTTTTTCTTGAATATTTTCAATTCAGGCTAGTAAAATCTGAGGATGTGGAACTCACAGATACATAACTGTGACTATATACAGAAAGTCATTGTATTATTCTTTCAATTTTTCTATAACTTTAAGGCTGTTTCAAAAATACAGCTGGGAATGATGACACATGCCTGCCTATAATCCCTAAACTCTGAGAGGCAAAAAAGGACATTAAAGACTATAAGGGCCAGACAGCAAGGGCAATTCTATGACTTAGTGAAAGCCTATCTCAAGAATAATAATAATGACAATAACAACAACTTTGGCTGAGGGTATAACTTAGTGAAAAGGCCCAGAATTTAATTCCCAATATTGTCCAAAAATTAGGCACATAACTTTTAAAAGGTTGAACAGTGAATGAAGAGTTTGGATTACTAAGCTTAAGGAAGGTAACCAAAAGGAACTTAGAACTACAGGTAGCAGTCCACATCCACAAGACTGCTAAATGCTGGCTAAGAAAACATCAAAAGAGCTACTGTAGGTTAAAGGAAAAGAACCCCATCCCAGTGGAGATTGGTTACTAGAAGAAGCAAGGCTTGCCCTGTTCAGGTTACTGTAAAGGTAAAAATAAAAAGTCCCAAGACAACACCCAACCCCACGCTAGACTAGCTCCATCTTAGCCCTTTGTTTCACCTATTGTTAAATGTTCTGGGAAAGTTATAATTACAAAGGTTCCAAGAAACTACAGCTGTACACACAACTTCCTCAAACCCTGTTCCCCCAGGTGGCCCTCAATCAATCCTGACAAAGGTCACTTGTAAAAGAACAATTGCCATTGGCTTCTGTAACCTGCTTGCTCAAGTTTCCCTCTTACCCCCTAACGGCCACAAGATGTCACCCCAAGATTACCCAAGCGTTACAAAAATATGTTGTTCTGCCAGAAAAATCCCACCCCCCCCCGCACCGAGCCAATCAATGTAAAGGTCAACCCCAACTAACCAATGCAATTAGCTTCTGTAGTTCACTTGCCCCCTTCTAATCTTGTGGTTTTTGCCTTTATAAACCTGCCTATAACAACTGCTTGGGGCTTTGCAACCACCTTAGGTTCGGAGCCCCACGTGTGGTTTAATAAACTTTAGAGCTCTCACCCTCGTCTCTTGGCGTCTCCCTGCCCGCAGAGATCTGGGTCAACGCAGACCCAACAGTTACCAAGGCAGTAGCATAAAGCCATCTCTCTTGGATGGCTAGCATAACAAAAACAGGGTAACGTGTTTTTTAGTAGAAAGAAGCATGTGGGATAGTGTGCTTCCTTTAGGGACTAGGATTTAATGAAGCTTCTCATCAACAAAGCTCTCAGTGATAGCCAGGAAACTACAGATGGGATGCAATCAATTTCTGCTCACACCATGAGCGGAGCCAAGAATGTCTCCAGGCCCTGTAGCAGACTGATCACTCCTGCCTATCAGCCTAAGCGGCTACAACTGCACTTCTCCCACTCTAAGAAGCTGTTTTCTCTGAATGCTGGCAGACAACATGGCAAAGAGATTCACCATCCTTAGTAAGATTAGGAGCCAAGGAACTAGCATTTTTGTTAAAGCCTAACCCTGATTTCCAAGGGACAAAACAAAGGGGGCCTGGAGGGACATGTACACCATCATGTTGCAGCACAGAAAGTAGGGCTCGGGGACCCCAGATCTTCCCTCTAATGGAGTCTGGACAGTTTTGACTTAAAGTGAGACACTGTCTCACTCCTTTTGATCAGTAAACAAGTGTCCCTGTGCCCCTCTGTCCTCTGAGGCAGCATCCTCATGGGGAGGTCATATTTGGAACCATGCAAAAGGGACGAGGCCAGGGAGCTGCCTCCTAGCCTTAGAGCCCTTTCACTGAGCAGGGAAGGAAGAGACAAGCAATGTGCTGATTTCACAGAGAAGCAACAGCCCAGCCACAGACCAGAAAGCACCGCAGGCCAGGCCATCCCCTCACAACTCCATGTCGGGGTGGCTCTGTGTACTCCAAGTCTTTGGTTAGGTTTTAACAAGAACACCTGATACTTTCTAACAGCACAGAGCTCTGGACTGAAAAATCAGTCCAAGCTCAGCTTGAAAAACCATTCTAAACAGGACAACCCACTGTAGTGCAAACAATTTTTTACCATCTGTCAAGTAAAATAAGCATGCTTACCTCACCTACCTTTCAGAAGCTTTAGAGTAAGAAACTTTCTACAAGCATGCCGCAAGAATGCAGGTGGAGACTGCTTTAGCACCTCCATCCCTACCCTGTGACAGGAAGGTGGTCTGAAACACAGGTATCCTTGTTACCTGAACAGGAGAATGGTGGAGAATGGTCATAAACTAAAATCCCTATATCAGTCTGGAAATGTGATATGTAGTAAAATACATTCATATATGTATATATATATTTCAAGGGCTAGAGGCCATAGCCCTGTCTATTGGTACTTCTGATAAAGTCTACCATTTTTGTACACATCATAAACAGGCAGAATGACAGCAGGCCTGATTTTCCCAAGCCACCTTTCAATGCCTTTCAGACAATACAGAAGGCCAAGGCTTCTGGGACGAAGGGAGACACCTGGCTTGGCCCACTGCAGCCTGGGTCTGAGTTGCTGAAGACTCGGCCCTGGCAGGTAACACCCACCCCTAGCAGATGCAGCAGGCAGAGAATAAGACCTGCCAGTGGTCATCACTCACCCCAAGGCCCAATAATATACAAGAGTTTTAAAATAATAGGAAAACTATTTTTATTATTTTTAAAAAGCCAGCACAGTGGCTTCTGGCATAGCTATCCACTTCTAATACAAAATTGGATTAAGTAAGTATCATCCAATGTATAAATAGACCATGAGACAATTCTGAAGATAAAGAGAACTTTTGCAAATTAAAAAATTAACTTTACATTTTCTTCAGCAGTGACTCAAGTACATTCACTATGGCATTTTAGAACCTGTCAAATATACAAATCTTGATTCAATACAAAAATCTTCGTGCTGTAGCGTTACATATAGAAAAAGATTAAATAGTAAGATATTTTATGATTACTATTGCTCCTGACATCTGTCTTGTTTGTTAGTGCTTTAAGTACTTATTAGCCATCCACACAAGAAACTACCACAGGGCCTCTGTGTAGGTGGGAAGTATGGCACGGAATGCACGTGAACACTCATCTGTGCACTGGTGGTCAGGGGAGAAATTCAGAGAGGCTAAGCAACGACAGGTACATCCAAGGCTTGCGGGCCTTACAAGGACATAGAACATGTCATTGCCAAGGATGCCCTTGGCTTCTGACCTTCCAAGAGTTCTGTTGCTTCAATTTTTAGACAATAAATAATATGCAAGCAGATTTCAAAATGACACTTTTCATTAGAATAAGGTAAAGATACAAGGACCCCAAATGGATAGAAGATACTACATTGGATTATGTATTTAGGCTTATTAAAATTTCACTCTAAAATTCCCAAACACCCACATTACATTAATACTAACTGTAAAAAGAGAACACTAGGTTCAGAGGTATGGTTACGTAATTCTCTGCCAACTGCAGGATGCAACAGGCTTCGGAAAAGAAGACACCAATGATCAACTCTGAGATTCACTCTTCTGGTTGGGGGAGGGCAGGGTACAGACCATGAAATAAATTTGAGGAAAAGCAAAGATAAAGAAGCACACATGAAATATTCTTAGAAACATGAACCAACACACAGTTCCATGTGTCTTATGTGCTTCCTTATAAAATGCTAGGTAAGTCTCTGCAATGGTCCTTTAATCTTAAAAGGTGAACTGTATGGAGCTATGAATGAGCTCCCTCACACAGGAGAATAGAAATCTACTTTTTAACATCTGTACTTGTGCTGACATGCACGGCCCACACACAGACGCACATGAGAGTTCAGTTCAGAACACCAGCCAGGCACTGTCTTCCCTCCTTACAGTACTGGGGACAGAGTTCAGGGCCTGGGCACCAAGCTCCACCCTAGCCCTTGTTTTGAGACTGAGACTCACGGAGGATGAGCTAACAGGCTGAGCTCAAACATGCAGTCCTGCAGCCTCTGTCTCCCAGAGTATGGGACAGGTGTGTGTCTCCATAGTGAACTGAAATGTTAAAACTGAGCATTTCTTTAGAAATGACAAAGAGCACAAAAGGACATACTAGACCCACACTCCCTAGGAAGTGCAGCCTGTCATGGGAAGAGCTGGCTAACACAGCTGCACAGGATAACACAGCAATGTGGCAGAAACATGCAGACTGGTTTCTGATAAGCAGCCCAGCAGCTGCAGGCAGCACTCATCACTCAAGGTTCTTCTTACACAGGTCTCAGCACCTCTGTTATAGATAGGGGCTCAGGCAGAGCTCACTGGGCCTGGGGAAGCATTTGAGTTTATCTCTTTGAAAGCATGCTCAATTTCTTTCCCTCCCTTCCTCCCTCAATCCCTCCCTCCCTCCCTCCCTCTCTCTCTCTCTCTCTCTCTCTCTCTCTCTCTCTTTCTTCTTCCTTCCTTCCTTCCTTCCTTCCTTCCTTCCTTCCTTCCTTCCACCTCATTATGTAGTCTGGGCCTGAGCTCACTAGGCAGTCTGGGCTAGTCTTGAATCCATATAATCCTCCTGCTTCAGCCTCCCAAGTGCTGGGATTACAGGCATTTGCTACCATGCCTGGCTACACATTTCTATTTTAATCTAATGTCATTCCATAAATTTTGTCCACACTGGATGTCTCCTGCTATGTCATCTTTAGTGTGACATTTAGTATCTTTGGAAAGATAATTTATGTTTTCAGTTTATTAAGTACTGAAGAGCTCCTTTACTATGAACTTGGGTTGAAGACAGTTATGAATTTTCTAACAGAAACCAAACCCTCACTGTGGCAATTGCTAAGCACAACCGATAACAAGGGTAGCACTTGAAGCCACCCTTGAAATTTAGTGAAGCCCCCTCAGACAGACATTGCAGGGTGAATTTTCCTTGTCTAGTATTCATAGAAACAAAGGGCAAAGGAAAATGTCCTTAAAATTATTCTCTGTTAAAAATACCTCAATTTGAAAATACTCACATACCAAAATATCTTAAATATTTTTAAAGGAAAAACCCCACCACATTTCTAGCATCAGTTTACATGTAGTTATGCCAAAGCAGAGATGTCATGGTGAGGCAGTCCTGGAAACACAGCACTCTCTCCTCAAACCCTGGTTCTCCATGAGTCTAGAAATCTCTTTCCTAAAACAACTTTTCAATTAACTAGTAAAGTACAAAGACCAACCTTGTAAACCATAAAGATTCAAGTGAAATGATGTTGTTTCAAACACCTTATATTTCCAAGGAATGTTTTGCAAAGCAGCTTTTATGATTAGGAAGTAAATTCAGTAATTCACAAATGTCTTGTATTTGTATGCTAATAAACTGAGAAGAGACACAAAATGGATTAGTGATTTTTTTTTTTTTTTTTTTTTTGTTCTTTAAGCAAAATAAAAGTAGGCTTCAGGTTCACCTGTTAAGGCCTTACTTAAACAACAATTAACCAGTACAGTAACTAAACTATGCTTTCTATACAATTAAGAATTTAACACCCCATTTTAGAGATGTCCTGAGATGACATTTAATGCTAAAAGCAAAATAAATAACCCAGCAAGAACAGAAATTTAAAATTCCAATAATTCCAACTTTGGGGATATTTGTTCACTAAAATTAACATTTCTAAAATATTTCAATACAAAACTATAAAAGAAAAAGTGCATTAAAAGCAGAGCCTTTTAAAACTCTTGCACAAGTACAATTATTCTGAAAACACTACCACCGCCAGGTGAACACACTGACATTCAAGGAGCATCAAGATTTAAAAGTCTGATATCACAAGATGTCAAATAAGGCTTTTCTTTTCTTAAAAAAATATACAATACACAAAGTAGTTTGGAAAAAGAAGGTAATATTTCTGACTTAAATATCCTCACATAACAAAAGGCTCATGTCAACGCCCATGTTACTTATTTACAAATGCCAAAAGAGAACAACAAAATCAAAAGATGCCCTTCCAAAATAACAGTGAAATGTCTCTTGCTTTAGGAATTGGAAATGAGCTTCTCTTTTAATATACAAAGTCCATACAATATTTATAATAAAACTACTCTCTTCTGAGACCAAGGAGGCAAAGAGAGAAAATAAAGGCAATTATTTTTCAGGAAAAAAAATAAAACCCAGCTCTATGTTACAGTGAAAAAGATATCCATTTATTAATAAAATGAACACAATACCGATCTGAAGTGCTCGTCGGTGAGCCTCGGATGCGTTCTCTGCGATGGGGACTAGTGCTTCTATTTACAAAATATACTGTTCAGCCACACAGAGGCCCATATATTTGTCTATGTACATTTGTATTTATATATAGAACATATAAATAATTTCAAAGGAAAATTAACATGAAGTAGAGAACCTTCCATCTTTGGAATGCTGCAGGAACAATGTGTGTGCGCTCTGCCCCAGCACAGGTGGGATTTGGTTTGGGACGCGTCTAACGTGGCACCACTGATGACACTAAAGAATTCCCTGAAATAAAAAACACATCTCTTTATGCATGAAGAGGAAATTGTGGGTTTTTACAGGCTCTTAACCTTAAAATACAAGTAAACGTGTCTACTGAGGTGGACGGGGACAGCATCTGTTCCTCGGAGACAGCTCTGCCATTTGCTCCTTGCAGTGGCGTATGGCTTGTGCTTCTGCAGTGACCTGACTCCTGTGACAGAGCAGGCCCATGCAACAAGTGTGTCACCATCCTGTACAGACAGCTGCTCCTCACCTGGGGGACAGGCTTCCTTGAGTCCCCTGCTGGCACCCCAGATCCTGCATTCTCACTAGAGATTAGATTTCTGATGGAGAGAGAGAGTTGGTCCAGCCATCTCTCTAGGTATTAGTTATATTAACTTAGGGTAGGCTAAAAAGAGTCAATTGCTACTAAGTTTCAAAATGCACAGAGTAAAAAGTGGAAAAACTTCCCTGTGTGTTAGGACATCATTTGTGAACTTCATGCACCTATCTGATGTTTGTTTTGTAAGCAATGCTTCTTATAACAAAAAGCATGAGGGAAACCTTACATACTTTGTTCATGTTAACTTTTGTCTTTGCTAACACAAAGAAATCACACTACAATAATAGTAAGATCCAGTTAATTTCCTTTTAACTAGATACACTGGCCATGGAAAAGATGAAACTGAATATTGTAGTACCTGAGTTCAGTGATTTGTAGACAAATGAGAACAATGCAGTTACATTTTTCCCAGTACTTTTTTTCCTATAAGTCTCTGAGAGACAATGATTCCTTAGATAATTATATAGCTAAAAAACTATTGTGGTACATTTTTAACACTTGAAGCTTTAAAATAGAAAACGTGAGTGCTCTGTTCATCGCCAACGTTGCTCCACGGCACCTGCAGGTGCCCTTGCTGCCTCAGAACACATTGGTGAGGGTCTGCCACTCGCCCGTGGCCTCCTGCACCACCTCCTCCAGGTGCAGTGTCCGCAGCTCCTCTCCGTCCTGCTCCTGGGAAACAGTGGCCGCTTGTAAGGTGGCTGCTTGTAAGGTGGCTGCTTGCAACGTGGCTGCTTGCAAGGAACCTGCAAGGTGGCAAAGAGAGATCAGGTTTCAGACCTTCAGTTACAGTATAGGATTCACATTCACATTTCTTGTCTCAGGAAGTATAGACAAGAAACCTCTAACTTGATCTGCTTTTTCATACTGGTGGGACAAAAATAGCCTTTTTGTCAGTAATAGTCACTGTGATGTGTGGACAAGCAGAAAGCCTGACAGAGGTACCCAAGCCCACACAGCTATGTAAATAGTTGGCATCAATGACACCAATGGCTTTTTTAATAGAAAGGAGAACAGGAAGCCCTACAGCAGTGGTAATAGTCTGCCAGTAGCGACAGCCTGCTGCAGCCTCAGTGCCCTAAGTGTACCGCCACTGCCCTACAGTATGCAGAAAAATGACCCTCCTTTCCTTTCTCAAATATTCCCACAATATAAAGAACTCTATCCCTCCAATGTGAGCCCGCTGGACATATAAATGCCTAACTTCATTCACAGAGCACACCACCTCAACTAAATAAAATCGAAACATACACTTGTGAAACTCACTAACCACAGCAGGAGCTCTATCTACTGTGATGAAATACTTCACATTCCTCCTTTGCATGGCTCTTTAAGTCACCTACTATCATTCCTTTGTTTAATAAAGATACTATGACTAGAGACAAACAGGAGTGCACAGGAGAGACACAGCAAGTCACACTTGACATCCCTGCTTCAGTAACATCAATGTCAGTGGATCACAATGAGGAACAGAGGCCCATGTGTGCCTGTGCTGAGGAGACAGAACACAGGCTGGAATACTTGTTCAGAGTCTGTGGATTCCCCACCCCATGCAGATGGCAGACTGGCTCTGCATCCTGTAGATGCCCCTGTTGCTGTGCAGATGTCAGGCCCCCTCTGATCTTTTCAGATCCCACCTTCTTCCATGCAGGCATCGGGCTGGCCCTGACCCTTAGGCACTAAAACAACCCATGACCCCTACACCTGGCCAGAAAAGGGCCTCCAGGAAGGGTGAAAATAGATGTGGAGATGGTGTCTGGGTTGCCTGGCACTCAATGCTCACTGCAGAAAGCTCTAGAGAGAAACAGCTACTCAGGAAGCTCCATGAGTTGAGTTTCTGAGTAGCCACCAGTCCTGACTCCCAATATATTCCTGTCATCCTGCCAAAATAAAGCACAAACTTAATCTCCTCAAATTCTGTTTGTGCACAGAGTGTGAGGGGCACTGCAGACACAGTTGCACCTTGAAGACAAGGACATGTTCTGAAATGCACTAAGTTGTTTTATCATTGCAGGATTAGGGCCAGTGACCAATGTGCTAAGGTGGCTACACACACCAGATGATGTAACAGGCACAACCCTGCCCATTACTGACAGAAATGCCATTAGGTGTGCAATACTTATACTAAATCAATAAATGCATGGGCTTGTAGGCCTGCTCTGCCCATTCCTAACTTGACCATACAGAGCTTCTGCACACCAGACTCTCTTCTTCCCATGAACTGAGGCTGTACCACATACATGTGCCTGCTATTTAAATTGAAGGGAACAACACATAGATGGTAAGTGTCCTGGGCCATCTAAGAGTGTGACCACTTACCCACAAAGCTGTGCGCCCGCTTCATGTGCAGCTTCATGTTGCTCTTCTGTGTGAAGCCCATGACACAGTAGTCGCACTTGTAGGGCCTCTCCCCAGTGTGCTTCTTCATGTGAACCTGCAATGCGCTCTTCTGGTTAAAGGCCTTCTCACAGAGTGTGCAATGGAAGGGCCTCTCCCCTGTACAAGAAAAGCAACACATCAGATTCACTAATAAGCTTGTGTTTGACAGCACATGTAAAAAAAAGGGTGGCAAGGTAACTCAATACAAATCAGACTTTAACCCCCAATATTACAAAAAAAAAAAAAAAACAAAACAAAATAGGAGAGAAGGAAACACAAAGATTTTGCTTTGAAAATAACACATGCTAATGCTAGGCATGGTGGCTCATGCCTGTATTCCAAGAACTCAGGTGGCTGAGGCAGGAGGATTAAGACCAGCGTGGGCTACAATGTGAGCTCGAGGAGAGCAGTTACATATGGATATTTACATGTTGATTCCTATTTTGTCACCAATGAAACCCATTTCAAAGAGCAATACAATGAAAGCACATAACGTCTTATTACCTGTGTGGATGCGGCTATGTCGCTCCAGCTGGCTTGGTTTGGCAAATGCCTTTTCACAAGTGTCACACTTGAACACCCTCGGCTTCTGAGAGCTTAAAGAAGGGCCGGCTTGATGTGTCAGCATGTGCTCCTGGTAAAAACACAGAAACCAGGTGTTTATTAGGGCACAAGAACACTTCGGTGGTTTAAAACATCAAAGGAAAATCAAACCACCCTGAGAGCCGCCCTCAGTGGCCAGCGTCACCCCAAGACTCATCTCTGATTGTGCTTTCCAGGATGAGCATCCATGAGCAGTAGTAGGAGGCTGTCAAAAAGACCCAGGCTCCAACACAGTACAACTGCTTGCAAGGATTAGGCTGTGGCAGGGCTATGTTAAAAAAAGGCAGCAACTTCTCCTTAGGCTGTGGTCCAGGCTAAGGGTGATCACAGACCATGAGTCCTGGGAGAGGACTAAAGAGAACCCCTGAACCTGCTCTGCCTCCCCTTGTGACACTCAGAAGTTAGTCCACTGGCACTGCTGCAGAGGTTTGCAGACCCAGAACTATTATCAAAACACTTGCAACTTGCACAGTCTTCCAGTTATAAGACTACTGCTTTACAAGGAACCAAAATTTTTGCAGCCATGATATAATTCTGTAATGAGGGTGTTTTGTGATTACTGGTCAGGAACCCTGCATTTGAATGACCGAAGTTGTTCTCAGGGACCTGACATCAGCCACGCAGTAGGCTTCTGAGATATTCTCAGAAGCCATTCTCCTGTATTTTACAAGGTGCCTAATTACCCTGGTAGAGTAATTTTTAGGCTGCTCTCTTCCCTTAAGGCAAAGCTCAGAGGGAAGAAAGCCTCTGTAGAGTACTTCCAGTGTGAGGTCTGTGTCACAGATCCATGCACTCCACTCTTCAGTGCCCAGCGCAGCCAGACATTTGTCATAGACAAGAGGGAGAAAGAAGACTGAACTGCAGAGGTCAGGAGGCTTCCTTAATCACAGAAACACAGAGCCATGGCCTCAGAGGAGGTGACTACAATGCTCCTGCACCATGCCTATGTGTAAACACCCGGAAATGCCCCCACCCTGCTCCACCTTGGCGCATCCCACTTACTAGAATGACACATAATTTCAACCTCCTGAGGATGGAGTCATCTGCTTCTAGGGCCATTTTCTTTGCACACAGTAGGCACTCTGATAACCAAAAGGGGTGCAGAGGCAGTATGTAGGGAAGAGACTATATCCATTGGTCAGGAAGTATTCCTTCATAAACCTACAGTCTATCTCCAGAGGAGCAGTAGATGTGTGTAGCATCAGAGAACACTGCCACTTTAAGCTGCTGGTTTTAAAGAAACACTTAAGAGCTAATTTTCTCTCAGAAAAATGGTAAGACTTTGCTATGTTGGCTGTGGATGAATAGCTGAAATGAGACAAGATTTCTTTGGGATGGGGAGCGAAGAATAAACATGAGGAAGAACATGGCTCTATGGTCTCTGGGCCTCTGAGAAGGTCTCCACAGAGCAGGCACAAGGAGGGGCTACAGCCAAGTTCCCAAATGAGGCTAGCAATAGCGACACTAGTAGTACATAATTCAATCAGCACCACTTCCTCTGTGCCACACTAACAAAGAATCACATAGATGGCAAGGATCCAAGCATTCCAGTTCCTCAGAGTGGAACTGCACATTTATACAGAACTTGTCCTCTACCTCCACACTCACTATAAACCAACAAACACAATGACACCATACACTAAACAAGGGCCCTGCCCACCACTGACCCCAAGGGTCCACACACATGTCCTCTCAGGGCAGTGTCCACCTGGCTAAAAGGCTCTGCCCCATGAAGCCAGAGGCCCTGCCAGCAGCCCCTAGAGAGCAGCAAGTGGGGTGCATCTGCAGGCTGCACACTCACACTTGCTGTTTTCTACACAATGGCTCTGTAGTCATGCCTTCCCATGTACATAACTGATTTTTACTGACAGTTTTAAATTTACAGAAGAACTGAGCAGACAGCACATAGCACCATATAACTGCCTCTCACATACTCCCAGGTCTCCTCTTGTTAACATTTTATATTAATACAGGATTTTACTATCAACACCTTAATAACTAAAGTCCACACTTGATTCTCCTCTCACTAGTTTTCTCCTAGAGTTCATTTTCTGGCCCAGGAACCCCTCAGGACACACACACACTGGTCATCATGGCTTCCAAGGCTCCTCTTTGTTGCTACTCAGACTCTTTGATGATCTTTATGGTTTTGGAGAGGGGCAGGTATTTTACAGAACACCCCTTGGCTGGGGACCATGTGATGTTTGTCTCATGATCTAGTAGAGATTAGGTGGCCTGGGAAGGGAAAGTGTCATGTAGCCATGACATAGACCAATGACTAGGATGCTGCAGGAGCACTTAGTAGGCTTCCACCTGGCCTCATCTTCTTCCTCAGTGTTCCCTCATAAAAAAAGGCCCTGTGCTGGATATCCTGGGGCCTCATCTGAATCGCCATCCACAGCTCTTCCTCATCACTTTCCACTTCACCCAGGGCCTTCTCTGGGGATGTCCATCCTTCATCTTGTCTCCTCTCATGGTGGACACACAGGTGAAGAACCTGTGTGCACATATTGTGCAGTAGAGGGGCACCTGAGGGTTGGCTGCCCAGGTGAGCACAGGCATGTCGATAGTATCACATGTGATACTCCGTCCCCTATGTGAGTTCTTATTGGCCAGTCACCAGCGAGCATGGAAGTTTGTTTCCTCCTAAGCTCAATAGTGTGTTCTGACAGCTTTATACACTGCCCTCAGCCTGACAAGGGAGAAATGATGTGCCAATGTCATGTTAATCTGCATTAAAAACTGACTCTGCACTGCACATGAATATGTAATCCACCCAACTGTATACCACAAGGACCATCACTAAGCAACCCTGCTTTTCCATCAGAACAAACAGGGTTTTATACTTCTGCCACCAGGGCCTGTGGTTGCCACTCCATAGACCTATACCTTGAGGTGCGTAGCACGCTTGAAGGCCTTCCTGCAGACACGACAGCCATGGATGCGCTCCTTCCCATGCACCTCCTTGCTGTGGTGCATCAGTACCGCCGCTGAGGAGAAGGTGCGGTCACATTCCAGGCACTGATGCGCGAGGCATTCCTTCTCAGGCTGGTCCCCGGGGGCCAGGTGTGCAGAAACATCAGTCACCTGGAGTAAGTCAGGAGTTTTGTGATTACTAGACTAGTGGGGTCTCTGAAACGATAGACAAGCCAGATTGCAACATGTGTAGACCTAACACTGGGTAGCCACCAACCCCATGCATTCTTCCACCTTAGCAAAGACAGCAAGGACACGAACATTCTGATAGGCCAGAATGTGTGCTGCTGCCTTGGGTTCTGGAATTCTTGGCTAAGCAAAACAGAACAACCTAGTGAGTGCCACATTGGCCAGGTGCAGATGTACTCTAGCATTGCCTCCTTTTGATGCTTTAGGCCAACTTGTTAGCCCCTCTGTGCCTATTTTCTTAGTAAAGAAGCAATGGTAGGCAGAATAGCAAAGCCTACATGTTTGGGTGAAAACAAACTTGGGTACCTGTGAGGTGTATGTGCTGAGAACACACCTTATATACACCACACATTCAACAGATGCTGATCAAGCTTCAGACTGGAGCAATATCAATTATATTGTTTTAAAAATGCTGTTGCTTAAACATCAGACCTTTCTCAGCAAAATGTACTACAAATATTCTGCAATGTAATATAATATAGAATAATATTCTATATTCTATAATAGCATGTTCATAGCATACTAATAGTATAATAACAGCAAACAGCGTCTTTAGCTTTGATTCAACTGAAGTATTTCTCCTAAACTGTGGATCCCAACCATCAGATTTTCAAATCATTTCAATGGGACACTACAATCACTTAAAAAAAATACTACAGTACAAAGGGTTTAGTTGTTAGCTTATGGAAACAACAGACTGAAGTTTTGTGGGTGTAAGTCTCTAATGATTTTAATGAAACAATTATAAGGAAAATTTATGAGAAATATTTTTGGTTTGGCTTATACTAATTGTTTTTGTAATACTAGACCATGAAGGAATGATTAAACACTGAAGATATACTTAGAAATAATGTCCACAAGGGTTCTCATATCATGTAAATTTTGCTATAATTAAAAAAAAAAAGTGAAAAAGGAACAATAACATATCACAAAGCAGGTGTTACTTTTTTTCCTTTTGTTTTGTGGATCTGGGGTCTGGACCTATAATCTTTGCATGGAATAATTTACCCAGATCCCTGTTCCCTTTTTTTAATTGTTATTTTTAAGTCAGAGTTTTGCTAAATTGTTCAAATTGGGCTTAAACTTGTGATCCTTATGGCTCACAGATTACTAGGATGACAGGTATGTATCCCCCAAACTGGCTGACACTTGTGTTTGGCGTGTCTACAAGTACCTGTGTATAATAAAACAAAAACACAGGTGGCATAAGGTCACTGCATAAAATATACTTCTTTTAAGTCAAAAAATCGAAAGTCCCAGCTGAAAAATCTAAAATTACTCTACAACTGCAAATAAAAAAGCATGAGTAAAAGAAACAGTATGCAATGAGCATTAACTAAAACAAAATCTTTAGCTAACAATGCTGCCTAATATTCTCCATTTGAAATATGTGTCAACAGTCATCATAACTGAAATGCTGAGTATGTGTTTCTGAATCAAATACTTCAGTTAGAAGACATCAACAGATGTTAGGTATGGAGGCACATGCCTGTAATTGCAGCACCTGGGAGGCAGAGGTAAGAGGATCCTGCAAGTTCAAGGCCAGCCTGAGCTACATAGTGAATGTAATCTAAACCACACAGGGAGACCCTGTCTTACAGAGGAAGGAGGGGGTTTGGGGAGAGGAGAGAAGGGGAGGGGAGAAGAAGAGGGAGAGGAAAGGGGAGAGAGGAAATCAATACATCAATTTCATTCAAAGAAAAGATAAACTACTTTGAAAATAACTTCTGCAAAGTAATTGTTAGCATAATAAAGAATCAGTAGACCATCACATCAGAAATAACATTTGTAAGTCACATTTCTACAACTATTGTGGAGTAGATCCATCAAAGCTCTGCTAATTTTCACAAGTGTATACATGAAAATCAGAACAGAGTGAGTTCAATTTTAGTAGATAATTGCTAAAATCATACTTTCCAAAAGGAGAGTGGGTTATATGTGACAGACTGAACGTGATACGGTATTTAAGGTCCCAAGAAATATACTCTGCCAGATCCAGGAACAATTTTCTTCCCAGACCAGATTACTCTGATTGTCTACAGGCAATGGCTGGGGGTGGGGGTTTTCAAGGTAGAAGTTTATCATATCCACCAAACTGGCTGTGAAGAAGCAGAGAAAAGAGCAATGTAGCTCTCCTCCCCACAAAAGCAGTCTTGGAATCATGTGTAGTAAGGTTCCTTGTGCACCTGATACCCTCTGTGTTTGGTGGCTGCCCTTGGCAGGAGCTCAGTAACTGGTGTTACCTAAAATAAGGCAGAACCTTCTAGAAATGCTGCTAACCACCAGGCTGACCCCAGATCTCCAACAGCCTAACTTCTTATTAAGAAGCTCCCAGTGGAGATAGCTCATTCCAAAACAGGAAACTCAGCTTAAGTATCTAGACTTACATTCTGTGCAGAGGACAGACCTGGGTTGACATGTAGTCCAGGCTCCAAACTGTTACCTGGGCCATGCAAAAACACCCTTGCATCACAGTTCCCTACCTCCTGAGGAAAATGAGGCACTGATACTTGGACATGTCACGGATTTGAAGTGATGTCCACACTAAATAACACACACCAAGTGCCCAGGAAAGAGCCAGCCACAGGCACCTGGCAGCAAATATATACTCTTTTCCCATAGAAAAAAAGAATTTCAAAAATTACTTTCTTTTTTTCCTTTGGCTGGCTCAGCCTGCCCTGAGGGCAGGGTTGCACAGCATGTGGTGCCAAGGGATAGAACTGCGGTCCCCTGTACCTGACTAAGCTTGCCTAAGCAGGCACTTTAGACACCTGAGCTATCTCGCCAGCCCACAAAAAACACTCTTGCCTTCAAACAGTGAGTGAAGGAACAATGGCCCAATTGCCAGAAGACAGGCTTCTGCTGGAGAAAGCCTCCTTGGTCTGCTAATTCAAGCTTTCAGCTCTAGAGGTCTAGCCTCTGGGTCCTTGTAGGAAGAGTCAGACAGTAGGCAGTTACTTTGCTTTTGTAAGCAGGCCAGTAAGGAGGCAGTCTATCCATAGCTCTTGTGCCAGAGACAATTTCACACTGAGAGTATACATGCTATCATCTCAACAGATTGTCTTTCTGTTTTACAATACTGGAGAGTGAACCCAGAGAATGCAGAGCTATATCCCTAGCCCTTTTTACATTTTAAGTCGTGGTCTTACTAAGTTGCCCAGGCTGACCACAGAATTCTACTCCTCTTTTCTCATCTTCGAGAGAAGGTGGCATTATAGGCATGCACAAATGTCTGTCTCAGTATAGATTTCTTTTTGTATTAAACATTAACAAAAAGCATTTTAAAAGCTCAGCAGAGCTAAACCAAGCCTTTGCCTCAAGGGACTTGACCAGAGAGGTTGTTAGGCTCTGCATGTAATAACCATGATGGTAGCATCCACACCTGCCATTAGCTGATCCCACTCTATGTTTCAGGACCTGTGCTCAGGACCAAGGCACTTCACACTCCCTATCTCTTTTACCTACTCATATGTTAGTTCAAAAATGATGCTTTACTTATTTTATTAATTTTTTGTTTTCAGACATGTTCTTCCTTGTATTTTAGGATGGCCTTGAAGTCATTATGTAGCACAGGCTGGCCTCACACACACAGTGGTCCTCGTGCTTCAGTCTCCTGAATGCTGGGATTACAGGTGTGCACTAGCACACCTGGATAATGATCTGTTTTAAAAGTGAGACTTCAAAGAGATTGGGATTGCCTATGGTCCCTTATCAAGAAAGTGTAGTAGCAGAGATATACAATGATGGGGCTAGAAGGCACATCTAGAGCCCTGACTAGCTTCACAGTGTGTTTAAACAAGTCCACCCTGGGTAGAGTAGTTCTGACTTGGCAATGGCTCAGGCAAAGCCAGGCAGGTGTCAGAAGGCCTGGGCCAGGGTCCACTGCTTCAATGTGTGCCTATGTGCACCAGTAGACCAGGGTTAAATCAGACAATGATTAAAACCAACTGATACTGACAAGTAATGCTATGACCTAGAAGGACAAATTTAGAGAATGCTAAGAAGATACTTAAAATGCTCACTGACATTAATTAGTTCTGTTCCACTTGGAACTAATATTTTAAGTCTTGGGGAAGAAAACATGAGCTGGACCAAATTTTAATATTTATATTATTACATGCTACTCAAATAGACACTAAAATGTATTACTTTAATGAGAAAATTAACCAATTTTAATATAACAGCACTCTTAAAATTCACTGCAACAATGTTAAGTTGAATATTCAAAAACATAAAACTAGTGAAGTAGTTTTTGTTTACTAGTCATATTAATATTGCAACCGGGTACATACAACTTGTGAGACTCGTAAGGTCTCATTACAAAAAGCATGACAAGGAGAAATTACAAATAGTGAAATAACAAAGTCAATGATTTGGTAATTGACAAGTGTGGAATGCAACTAACTCATCACGCTGTGTGGATTCAGACTGTACATCTTAATGGAAGGGCTACCTCTGACAAGCTTCTGCAACATAATCTATAAGCCCTTGTATAGGTTCCCCCAAAAGTATGTGTAATGTAGAGTAGTATAGTATAGTATAGTATAGTACAGTATAGTATAGTATAGTATGTATATGTGTTGCTGGGAATGTAATCCA
Organism: Ctenomys sociabilis; assembly: GCA_004027165.1. Classification (NCBI taxonomy): domain Eukaryota; kingdom Metazoa; phylum Chordata; class Mammalia; order Rodentia; family Ctenomyidae; genus Ctenomys; species Ctenomys sociabilis. Next base: position 69,334 of record PVKA01000779.1, on the reverse strand, counting down.
GGGACTCACAAATTCAAGACACATGTTCTACCACTGAGCTACAGCCCCAATCTGAAGTACATTTTAAACCCTGTGCTTTGGCCCATGTCTGATAGTTTATGTTAACAATGTCATTTGTAGAAGACAGCTGGTTTGAACTTGGTGTCAGGGTTGGAAACTGGACAGCTAAGCCAGCCACAATATTCTATGCCTACCCTGACATCTTTGCTAATATATATATAAAACATAATAGCAGACACAGAACATTGGGAACTGAGCTCAGAAGTCTACATATTTGACCACAGGTGGAGAATCACTGCCTCAACTTTTCTTTAATCAAAGCTTCCTTTTCTTTTGTTATTTATTAGATTTTAGAAGTTCAGAAGCATTATCTGTAGGAACAAAGGCATGAAAAATTCCCAAGGGCACAGTTAGCAGCATTATTTGTGTGTGGTATACCCTAGTGCTGTATAATATGTACAATGAACTCAGGTTCATTCACATAATGTTTTAAAAATATTGTCTTATTGAAGAATTGCCCAAACATGGCCAAAGCAATAGGTCTACAGTTTACTTCCCTATAACCAAAGTACGTTTCTTCCCAGGGTTTTGTGCCTCAATCTACTCAACTGTAACAATTTATAGGCTTAACATGAAACCTAAATAAAAATGTGCTTAGAAATGTGTGGACATGGTAAACTCTAGAAAGAGAGAGAGAGAGAGAAACAGGTCTTACCTAAACGTATATGTATATGTGTATGTATATATGTATGTGTATGTATATGTAAAATTGTAATAAGACTAAAAAAATTCAGCAAAGGTGTTACAAAAAATACTGTAAGAACTACATGTAAATAAATGACTATGTGAAGTCTGATCAGACAAACATAAGACAGATGTCACATCAGGAAGCATTCCACCCAAGTCTGTGGTACTAAAACAAATCCTAGGACTACAACCAAAGATCCATCATCTGACATATGCCACAAGGCCCTCAGAGCTCTGTGCCTTCCTTTGCTGGGGGTTTGGCTGGGAACACTCTCCATTGCCATCCCCACTTGCCCAGGCCACCCAGACGGTTCTCTATACCATCCCTTTAGTGTGTGCAGGTAAAGGGAAGGCACTCCATACCTGGTAAGCTATTTCTTCACAAGTAGCTGAGGAGGACTGTGGAGTGTGGCTCACCAATATAACTTGTGGGGAGCCTGATCCTCCTTGGCCTGAGAGAGAGGGATCCGTGAGCAATGCTGGGAATTGCTGACCCTGGCAAAAGATTATTATTATTTTAGATATGGCATTAACAAGTCAAGTAGTAAAGGATCTTCTATGTCAAAGTCACCTTAGAAAGCAAGAAACACCATATCAGCCAGCAATCAAAGAGAAATGGAAACCTAGGTCTACTTGAAACTTTGTAGGAAAAAGTCATAGCAGCACTACTTTTAACAGCCAAAACATGGGAACAGCCCACAAGTGTATCAACTTGTGGAGGTAAAAAAGAAAAAAAATTACCAAGGACATTCAATGATAGTGACATTCAACATGATAACAAATTTATTATATCACTATCAGTTATCCATAAATGAATCCATAAATGGACTGTACCTTGTCTATATAAGAGTATTACAATGGTATATCTATATAAAGCAATACTAGTTGGCAATGAAAAGAAATGAAACACTAATACATGTTACAATATGAATCTTGAAATCACCAGGGTAAGTGGAAAAGGTTAGCCACAAAATACATGTTGTATGATTCCATTTATATAAAATATCCAGAACACACAGACCTGTAGAAACAGAAAGAAGATTAACTGCTGCCAGGGGCTGGAGGTACAAGAGAAAGGTGAGAATAAACTCAGGGTAGGGAGGACATAAAAGTGACAGCCAATGATGCCAGGCTTCTTTTGGGATGTGTGAAATATTCTAAGATTAGATTGATGCACTATTCTGTAAAAATAACAATGGCTATTAAGGTGGACTTTATTTTTATATATGTGGTTATAATATCACCAAATTCCTTGATGGGTATTTGAAATGTTTCCATTTTTAAAAAGTATTACAAATAATGTGATAAACATCCTTGTGAACCTGTGTGGGATTTTTAAGCATCAGTACATCGTAACTAAATATTTATGGGGTATTTGACAGACTGCCAGTTGCATCCGAGACAAAAAGGGTAATGGATAGCACAAATCCCATCTCATTCACTATGACTGAGTCTGTCTGGGATATGAGGTCAGGAAAGTTGGGTAACATTCACTAGAAATGACCAAGGCAAGATACAAAATCAACATTAAAAAAAAATCAATAGGGCCGGCCAAATAGCTCAGCGGATTAAAGAGCCTGAAAGCAGGTAGAGGGGCTGAGGGTGGCCTGCCGTGCCGGCCTCGCCCCCGGGGTGCACTGAAATAGCAATTGAGACTGGCATAGTGGTGTGCGCCTGTAATCCAGCTCTTGGGAGGCTGTAGATAGGCAGATCACTATGAGTCCAATCTAATAATGAGACCCTGAATACCCCGTAGACCTTTCCGTAAAATACAAAAAAAAAAAGAAAAAAAAAAAAGATTTTTCTATAGATCAATAATGAACTAGTTGAGAAAGAAATCAGGAAAATGATACCATGCACAACAGCTTTTTCTTTTTTTTGGTCTTTTTGAGACAGGGTCTCACTATGCAGTTCAGGCTGGCCTTAAGCTCACTTTGTAGCTCAGGCTGGTCTCTAACTCAACAATCCTCCTGCCTCAGCCTCCTGAGTGCTGGGATTTAAGGTATGCACCACCATGCCCGGCTCACAACAGCTTTAAACAAAATACCTAGGAATCAACCTAATCCAGACAACGAAAGGCCTCTAAAATGGAAATTACAGAGAACTGAGAAAAAAACTGAGGACAGAAAGTCCTCCCCCAATACCTGCACTGGCAGAGTTACTACTGGTAAATGTCCATATTACTAACAATAATCTACAAAGTTAATATAATTCCCATCAAAACGACAATGACATTTTTCACATTACTAAAAAACATAATCCTAAAATTCATACAGAAACACAAAAAACCCAGAATAACCAAAGTGTTCTACGTAAAAAGTGTAAAGCTGTAGGTACTATATCATATACCAGATGAAATTATACTACAAAGCCATAGTAACAGAAACAGCATGGTACTGGCACAAAAGTAGACCTACAATGGAATGGAATATAACAAACTCAAGCAACTACATTAGTTTGAATGTTATAAGGTGAAATAGCACATACTAAAAAACAAACACAAAACAATAAATGGAGGTAAAGGAGAAAAAAAAATACCAAGGACATTCAATGACAGTGACATTCAATGTGATAACAAATTTATTACAACACTACCGGTTATCCATAAATTAATCTAATTTACTACTCTCATATACAATTTCTTCAGAAACTGGCATTTGCAGTTATTAATTCCACTGTCCTATAGACCCCTTCAGCCAGATGTGGTAGTGCTTTGGTTGGTAGAAAGGCAGCAGGATTGCCAGTGTGGCTTTAGCTTAGACAATTTAGTGAGACCCTGTCTTAATTTTTTTTTTTTTAAAGCCAAGACCATAGACACAGTTCAACCTGAACATCCTAAATTCATTCCCTAGCACCACCACTACTACTACAAAAAAAAAAAAAGAAAAGAAAAATTTCAAGATATTTAGAACCAATGCCAATACAAGTAACTCGTAGACAATAAAGCCACGGACAGCAAGAAATTTGGAAAGCTTCAAACAGAAGGGGCCAGACAATTTTAGTCATTATACTTACAAAAAATTGCGTCACTTTAATAATAATAATAAATTAAAAACAACAACAAGAACCAAGAAGTTTTGTCACTTTAGAATAGACATCTTTTACCCAGGAAGTCTAAGATGTCAATTATTTTTTTAATCCACATAAAGTTAGAACTTATTAGTGAGACCCCACCCCAAAAAAATTTTAACATCTACATATCAAGCTATAAATGTTTTGTACCTTTTCGATTATCTGTAATAAGTTTTTAAGTAACAGAAATTCATATAAAGTAAGTAGAATTAGTTATTTTGCATTCAGAGTTAAAAACTGAAAATCATTTTGTTTTGTGAAGACTTCTCAACAACACACATTCATTTCCTTACAAGACCATCAGTGCCAAGTGATGACATGAAATAGCCTGACCTTCCTAACTCTTCAGGAGTCTAGAGTTTGGAAATAATAAGTCAGTACAAAGTTATAACTGAGAAAGAAATTTTAAAACTCGTAATTTTATAAGTTCTGTACAAAGGTACTTTTACTGTAGGTAGGCTTCACATTAGTAGTGCACATGTGCAGATATAGACATAGAATCTCTATATCTAACATTATAGTCTCACAGTGCACCAATCTTTCTACAAATGACTTGAGCTTATCCTTCCCTGGCAGGGCAACACTCCACTGTGTATAAGTAATCCACTCATCTCTGATGGCCACACAAACTGCTTCCAGGATTTAACTGTTTTGGGATGGTGTCTAGGAGGGGAATGGTTGAGTCAAATGTAATTCTTGCTTTTAGTTTTTTGAGGAATCTCCATACTGATTTTCACAGTGGTTAGACCAGTTTATACTTACACCAACAATGAAGGATTAATGTTTCCCAACAGGCTATCAGCACTTGTCACTAGTTGATTTCTTGAAGACAGACATTCCTTTTGGAGAAGGAATCTCAGCATTGTGCTAACTTGTATTTCTTGAATGGCCAGCAGTCTTAAACATTTTTTCAAGTAGAGTGGTACCCCAGTTCATAAGTGTTTTGTTTCTTTTTTTTTTCAGCACAGAAGTGTCTGGCAAAATTTTGTTTCTGTTTACAAACTTTACATAGGGTAATAAGCACAACTGCAGCTATCCTTCCCACATGAACATGAATGTGGCCATCCTTTCCCTAATTGTGGAATTAAGTTTGTGAACTAAGATACCACTATATTATTGGTTATGTGTATTATTTTTTCATCTGAGAAATGTCTCATTTCAGTTGCCAATTTTCAATTGGATCTTTAAATGGAGTCTACTATTTTCTTTATATATTCTAGAATTTATAATTTAATTTTCTGAATATTATTATTTAGAAAATAATTATTTTCTAAATAAAAATATAAAATAAAATATAATTGCTATTTATATAAATTTAGTCCTCTATCCAAGAGTAGCTGGCGAAACTGCTTTCCTATTTTATGGCCTGTCTATACACTATTTGTAGTTTCCTTTGTTGTGTAGAAGCTTTTCAATTTCATGTCATCTCATTTACTGATTTTTATATTACTTCTTTTGCAACTGGGATTCGGTTCAGTTGCCTACACGTCTTCAGGAATTTCACCTACTTCTGTCTTCTCTATTGTCTACTTAGATACAGACACATTTTTATTTTAATTTAGTGCATACTAAGAGATATGAGTCTAGATTTAATCTTGGCATGTGGGTAACTAGTCTTCCCAGGAACCTGTGCTTAAAAGACTAGTTTTCCTCTACAAGAAAGATATGGCCCTTCTGTCAAAGATGTGGTTGCTAAATGAGCCTGGAGTTATTTCTATTTTCTTTATCCTTTGCACTGATCCACATGTCTTGTGTTTTTTGGGCCAGTATCATGCTATCTTTATCCCTATATCTTTGTAGTATAACTTGGGGACCAGGACTGTGATGCTCTGCCTTGCCCTTCTTGCCCAGAATTCTTTTTGCTATTCTGGGTCTCTTCTGGTCCCATATGCATTTTAGGACTGCTTTCTCTAGTTCTGTCAAGAATGCTTTTGGTATTTTTATTGGATTGCATTAAATGTGTGTAATCATTTTGGAAGTAAGACTACTTTGACTATATTAGTTCTGCCTAAGAAGATTTGTTACCTGTACATTTTCTGTCAATCTTTTCTTTAGAAAACTATAGTTTTCACTGTGGAAGTCTTTTTCTTTCTTGGCTATGTTAATACCAAAAATATTGCATTTGTCCTGATGCTTCTAGGAAAGGTATTGTTTCACTCATTTCTCTCAGAGTTTATTATTGGTATAGAGGAATGTTATCAATTTCTGAGTGGTGATCATGTACCCTGTTACACTACTAATTTGGTTATTAATTGTAAGAGACTTCTGGTTGAGTTTCTGGGTGTCTTCTAGATCGTATCATCTGTAAGCAATGATAACTTAATTTCTTGCTTTCCTATCCATATCCCTTTTATTTCTTTCTCTTATTTAATTGCTTTGGCTAGTGTCTGGAGAACCACTATTAACAGGAATGGTGATACTGGACATCCTTGTCTTGTTCTTGACTTTTAAGGGAAAGCTTTCAGCTCCTCTCCATTTAGCATGGCCACTGGTTTGTCATACCTCAATGGCATTATCGTATCTTTTTCAGTGGTTTTATTCATGAATGGATGGATTTTGTCAAAAGCCTTTTCTGTGTCTACTGAGATGATCATATTTTGTTTCTGTGTCTGTTTATGTTGTGGATTACATTTTATTGGTTTGTATACGTTGCAGCATCTCTATATGCCTGAAATAAATCCTACTTCATTGTAATATATGATCAAATCTAAAGCAACTCTCTGGCTGTTAGGGCAGAGCCTGAGTCCTATGGGTTAAACTCCTCAGAGGCTCTCTTTCCAGCCTAACTGCAGCTCCCTGACCATACCTGTCTACTGTAGCTATAGCTTACTCTGTTGTTGTGGGAACATAATCCTGGGAGTCCTGAATTTAAGATATCCTGAGGTTGGTCTGAGTCCAGGGTTCAAACAATTAATACCTCTGCATGAAGGTGTCAGCCCAAACTCTCTCTCCAAGAGTTGTGGCATAGACTAGACTGGGGTCATTTACCATCATTACCATGTTGTCACATGGGAACGGAATCCCAGCCCTCTGTGCCCCACAGCACCCACAGGTCCATTCCACTACTATGTTTCTCCCTGAGCCCTCTGCAATGTCCAGTGTTCACTTTGTCCTTATACATTTGGATTTCTTTTCCTATGAACCACAAGCCAGGAACCACAGAGAAAGTACAAGCTGTCCCATCTCTTCTTTCCATTGTGTTCTGTTTCTTCAATTTCCCTATAGATTTTAATTTTCCTATCAGATACTTCCTGGTTCCTAGGGACCTAGTCTCTCCTTTTTTTCCCCCTAAGTTGTGATTTTCGAGTTACGGGACTCTAAATCATGAAGATGTACAGTTGTTTCTCCTAACCACTCCATCATTTTCCCAGAAGTCCTTCAGGGTTTTGAGGAATTTCCATACTGATTTTCAAAGCGGCTATACTAGTTTACATTACCACTAACAGTATAGAAGGGTTCCTTTTCCTATAGTTTTGCCAGCATATGTTATTATTTGATTTCTTAATAATGGTCATTCTTTCTGAGATAAAACAGAATCTCAGCATTGTTTTAATTTGCATTTCTCTAATGGCCAGAAATACTGAGCATTTCTTTAAGTATTCACTGGTCATCTGTATTTCTGTTAAGTGTCTATTAATTTTACTTGCACATTTTTTCTGGACCTTTTATTCTGGTCAGTCTAATTTTTTTGTGTTCTTTATGTATTCTATATAAGTGGTGACAAACTTATGGCACGTGTGTTACTTTTAAGACAAAAGATGCTAATGTATTAGTTGTTTTTTCTAAACTAAAACCTTAGTATTCAGGTTTAATTGTAGTGTTTGCACTTTGTGATACACAAGAGGGTTTTGGGTTGTAGCCTGGGTGCTCATCTCTAAATGGCTTTGTCATCTTGTTCTACACATTAGTACTTACTTTGAGGATAGGCTGAAAATTTTTTTTCCAACTCTGCATGCTGTCATTTCACTGCTGGTTGCCTCTTTTGTTGAGCAGAAGCTTTTCATTTGATATGATCTCATTCGCTGATTCTCATTATTTTCTATATAACCAGCGTTCTATTTAGAAAGTTTTTGCCTATACTTCTGATTTTAAGAGTTTTATCTATGTTTGTCTTCCAGCAGGTTAAGCTTTTCTATTTTAACATTCAATTCTTTGAATCATTTTGAATTTAGTTTAGTATAGGGTGAAAGATATGGGTCTAGATTTAATCTTTGGCATATGGATAGACAATTTTCTCAACATAATTGATTAAAGAGGCTTTTTGCCAATTAAAGTTCTGGCCCCTTTGTTACAGATCAAATAACTGAATATGCTTAGGGCAATTTCTATAAATGCTTGTCTATTACAATAACTCTTACGTCTATTTTTGTGCCAGTTCTGTGCTATTTTTAACACTGTAGCTTTGTAACTTTACCTCAAGTCTGGGGCTGTGAAGCCTTTAGGTTGGTTCTTGTTATCCAGGATTGATTTTGCTATTCTGGGTCTCTTTTAGTTCGACATGAATTTTAGGATTACTTTCTCCAGCTCTGTTAGGAATGCTAACTAGTATTTTCACTGGGATTGTTTATTATCTGCGTATCAATTTTGGAAGTCTGAACATTTTGACTATATTGCTTCTGGCCTAGCCAAGAACAGGGTATGTCTTCCCATTTTCTGATGCCCTCTTTGATGGGATAATTCTTAAATATTTTTTGGTGCTACTGTGAATGGTATTTTTCTCCTAATTTCTTCAGTGTTTTAAATTTTCACTTTAATAAAATTGTATCTCAAAACAAACTAATCTCTGGATTAAACTCATTCATCCCACAAAATATTCTTCTACAACTGGGCAACTGTTTAATTTTAAAATTAGGATTACCATTTGATATAAACTATGTAAGAATGTTGAATAGGGCCAGGGATATAGCTCAGTGGCACAGTGCCTGCCTGGGAAAGACAACATCCTGAGTGTGACTCCTGATACGAATAATAATAGTATATAAGTAAATTACTTAAGAACATCTTCAACAACCACTTTCTTTCATGAACTTCATAAAAAAAAATAAATCATGTATGATAAATATAGGTGATCTTCAAACTTAAAAATCTGTAATGACGTAAATGTTTACACTGTTGTTTCCTTTTAGTTCCTTTAGGAATCTTGATTTCTTGATTTTTTCTTTTCTTTTTTTTTTTTTTTTACTTGCATTTATATTTTTACCACAGAATAATGCTGAGCTCTGTGAATCCTGTGCTTGATTCCCTCTCAGGGCTGATGTTTCATTTCTTTACTGAATTCAGAGACCAATATTAAACCACTCAGTATTCATCTCTGTGTGAATAGTTCTCAACTGTACTAAATAATTATCATTATAAATCAGTCAATTTTTTTTATGGTTACTTTCTGATTTTTCTGATAGCAAGCAATCATAATAATTTACATATTTACAGACATTTGTTTATTAATTTACTGATAATAAAATGATTTTATTTAAATAAAGAACCATTATACTTCAGAGAAATATACATAAAGATAAGAATGCTTTATTTTCTCTAGTTATTAGACTATTAAACCAATCTATAATGAATAAAGTATGTCAGTTAACAGAAAACATGTTCAAATGAAGATATGCACTTCTACTGAAGTTCTTTAAATTAGTATTTTGGACAATGTATGGTAATCATTATGGTATTAAGATATTTGATAGGCTTACTTCACAGAAATCCAGGACCTCTACTGGATGAGCACCCAGTCTCCCAATACTGCCACTGGCCCTGCTGCCTGCGAAGTTCTACCATTACCACCTCAGACCTGCCCAACCCAGGCCTAAATGTGTACGTATGAAAGAGCCAGAGGGCAGCAGAACCAAAACTATCCACTCAATGCCTGTTCAAGAAGGGACCATGGCAAATGAGCAGGCGTGCAGCAAAGTAGCAGGGCTGCCCGCATGTAGACCCTGAAGTCTAACACTATGTGGTGGGAATAAGCCATGCAGATCCTAAGGAAGCACCTCTGCAATATCAAATAAAGAACTGCACTTTGACCTGAGGCAGGTGGAAGTCACAAGGAGTTCAGTTAGAGAAGTAGCATTCTGGAAGATCTGGTCTCCTTCCCCTGCCCGGGGTAACCCCACAGAAGATCACCACAGACGTATCACTTGGGTATCACTGTAAGCCTCATACTCCATCCAATGACTCCCAAAAGAGCCTGCCCTATAGGGAAGAACAGCAACCAGACTCCCACAGCACTGCCAGGAGCAGAGTCTATTAAGTTGGTAGGCTTTAGAGAAAGCACCTAGAAGAAGGGTTCTGTTCATTACTATTACATAAACATGGAAACAGCATGTTTGAATCTCAATAAAGAGGCAGATGGGGGGCAGGGGGTGTTTGCTGGTTAGCTCAACTGTTTAAAGCACTTGCTTGCGCAAACACAAGTCAGGCACAGGGGACCACATTCAATCCCCAGCTCCACATGCTGCACCAGACCTGCACTTATCACAGCCTGAGCCAGCCAAAAAAAAAAAACAAAAAAACTCAACTTTTAAGGGCATTAAAGCGCCTGCTTAGGGAGACTCAATGGCTGGGGTTTGATCCTTGGGCCTGCTTTGCCAGTCCTGACCATGGGGCACGCTGAGACAGTAACTGAGACTGGGCGTGGTAGTACATACCTGTAATCTCAGCTCTTGGGAGACCGAACACAGGGGGATCACTATGATCTATCTAGTGAGATCCTATAGGCCCTGTAGATCCTGTACTAACATTAAAAAAAAAAAAAGAGGCGGATAGGACCAGTTAAACCTCAGTTAGTTGACAGAATCATAGAGCAGGAATTGAGGCATGTTCTCTGAATGGTGAATTCGTCAAAATACTCTTAACATCCAGCTTCTGCATCTCCTGCTTGCCACATACATCAGGGGTTAACTTGCCCTTGTCACAAAGTGACTAATCCTAGTTACCAGGATTAAAGGCTTTTTTACACTTTATCTTGTATACTTTCCTATATTACTTTTTTCTTGTGTTTTTATGGTTAACAAATTCTAAAATTAAAAAAATAATAAATTTGAAAGAAACTGTTCAGACACATGCATTTAGCACAGCATAAATAAATGAACTTTCCACAGCCACCCTCTGAAGGTCACTCACCTGAGAGGTGATGTTCAATGTAACTGTATCCAGGCCTCCAGACAACATGCCCTGAGTGTCAGCCAGGGTCAGCGTGACACTGGCATCTCCCCCTACGCCTGAGGAGGACATGACCATGGCTGATGGTGACATTGGTGTTGTTGAAGGAAGGTTTCCATTCGTGGAGTTAAGTTCTATAAAAGAAGCAAATTAAGACATTCAGTGGAAAAACTAGGCAAGATACATTCTAAGGAAATGGGAAGAATGGGTTTCATGAAGAAACTACTCTGCAATAATTAGCATTTGCATTCAGATGCTTTTGAAATTACAAAAAGGAAAAAAATGGAGTTTTCATTCCAATTTTACCATAAGGCTTTTCTTAAGTTTTCAAATATCCACAGGTGTGCACTCTGCCTTCATTAGTGTAACCTAAAGAAAACCCTTTAAATGAGAGTGAAAGTACCAACTATGGCCCAATCAGCCAACAGCTTCTACGGTAGAAAGAAAACTGAGACAAGGATTTCCAGGACTACAGAGACCACTACACAGGTCCTACTGAGTAACAATAAATTTCATGAGCTAGCGGATAAATTTGACTATATCTAATCATTTTCTCACTTTTGTCACCTTTTTAAATATTTTTACTTATTCTGAAGTACAATCAAATGAAACCTCACACAATCTTTTAAAAATTAACTTATCCTCTATGATGTCTTTGCTTTCTTTAGAAGAGCCAACAAAAACTTCAAAATATTTTCCCTGGCAACTAATGTTGAGGAAAGGAAGATATCTGGAGCAGAAATGGAAAAAGACAGGCCTTTTCTTCTATGAAACAGATACTTATTTAGCCTCTTCAGCAAGTGAGATGGACTTAGAATGGGATTATCCACATCCCATGAGGGCACTAACAAATTGGATGTTTAAAGAAGTTCCTTTTATGCATACTCTGGCCTCACCACCTACTACCTGTCTACGTATAAATGTACACTCATCATCCCTTGTCAGTCACTGTATGAGGCACTAAGAAGGCAAGATAACAACTGAAGACTAAGTTCAAAAATCTATGTATCCTAAACAGGTTCAGAAACAAAACAAAACAGAGTTCTGTCAACACCTTCAGTGACGTAGGTCACATGAGTCCAGAGCCTCTCCTATGAGTCAGGGGCCAATGGGAAAACCAGGCTACTTACTTGTAACTGGAGTTCTCCAAATACAAGGCCTCCATAGATCCACACTCGTGGAGTCCCACACTGTGCTGCACAGACCTGGAACCTTCAAAAGCAGTATATCCATTAGGAGGCAAGGAGCTTGTGCACTGAAGCAGTCACTGGGGTGCCCTCCCACCTGCTCCTGTCCTGCACAGTGGACTCCTCAATACATGGACAGGAGGAGTGTGGATTTGTGGAGGGATCTGCATGCACTAAGCACTCCAGTTACAGAACACTGACCTAGCAGCCTTCCTCATGCCATCTCCACACATCCTTGCTCTTGCAACTAGCATGCAGGCATGTTGGTTGCACAAGGGAATAGAAATGCACAGGGTCCTGTAGGACACTGCATGGAGCAAATGATACAGCTGTCGCATAGCCCAGGGAGGTGAGACAGTGGGAGGGAGGCCCACTCTTGTGAGTCCTTCCTAGCCTCATCCTTAAAATGAGCAAAGCAAACTATTCATATTACTGGACAGCACAAAATTCAACCTCACCCTAACTGATAAAATAAAAGACTCAAAGCTCTCCCTCCTACCTATAAAGCATATCTGACTTTCTAGGATGAATAAAGTATCAAAAGGTTCCAAGACTAACCAGCACAAAAAGTATAAAGACAAAATGGAAGCTTGTATACTAACTAAAGGGAAAACATGGAACTTTAGATAATGCCAGAGTTCATATTTGAAGTCAAACGGAGAATCTTTAATTATAACTTCTAATTTGATGGACTTTGACAAACTTTTTAAATAGAACCATCCTTAGTATGACCGAAAAGGACAGGAGCCTAGAGCAGGAAATGCTGACACATTCTTGTGCACACACTTGGATTACTGCAAGACACAGCTGCTCTTGGTTACATATCTGTTAAATGTTCTAGAAGCCACTACTCTTAATATCAAATTTAGGATCCAACATTTAAATACACTGTACTTTTATTTCCCATTTATTTTCCCTAAACCAGTATTTCTCCAGGATAGATCTCAGTAATCAAAATCTTACATTTTATAATTCTGACTCAAAAATAGTAATCTTAAGAGAGCAGTAAATAAGCTGTATGTTCATCAAAGCCAAACCATCTTAAACCTGCATTAGAACAAGATTTCATGGCTTCTAAAAATTTTAAAGTAAATCAAAAGTTTAAAAGGTCCTATTTTTTTCTTGCAATTAATGAAAATATGGAAAGATAGGTTGGGCAACAGAACAAAGAGGAAAGCTCTTCATCTAGTCTGGCCCTTCATTCCCAAGTATTTCCATCACTCCTTGGGACAATCTGGAAATGTGGTGGATTTTCTACCTCAATTTTAAAATGTATCAACAAAGGGAAATGATAATCTTTTGAGCTATTAGAAACAAACAATAGATTGCACTCAAATAGAAGAAAATAAAGAGAAATAATTTTATTCAGCACTACTGAAGAATTGTTTGCATTCATTAAAAGCAGAACTCATTTTATCAAAATTATCTTATAGTGAAAAGTAGACTATGATAAAAACAAAACAATATTATCTTCAGATAAATTCCTTAAGAAGTCCTGCTAAAAAGAGGGGCATATCCTGCTAAATCTCAAACTTCTATGCACTACAGACTGTCTGCCTCTGAGAGTGTTTACACTTACACTGGACCATTTTTCAGGGAAACTATCCTGATTTCATAATAATTGTTGTCAAGATCAGAAAGAGTCTCCAGTTCCACAGCCTATCTCTGAACAAATACATGTGCTCTACTCCTATGTATGAATCTGACTAATCGCCTCACTTCTACTCCTCAATCTCTGAAATGCAACACACTGTACTTCTTCCAAAGCTTTCAAGTAAAGTACTATCACTTAACCTACAGCTGACAGCCCTAGAAACCCCAGCTTCATAGGAAATTAAAAACTAATGACAACTACATACACAGGAAATGGCAATATAAATTTCATGTGGTAAATGCTAATGTTTCTCTAGGGAAGAACCATGATAAATCTCAAAATAGCATTTTGATTTCCATTCTGGTATAGTTCTAAGGCCTGAGTGGGTACATGCAGAAAGAATCTCTTCCCATATCCAAGATAAGTTAAAGATACCTCACCTAGTGATATAAAATTCTGTATTAAGAATAGCTGCAATTACACTAATACAAAAATGTTCTTTAATTATGAATTCATCTTGTATTTTACAATGTTACCAAATTCCCTGAAATCTTTACTTTTATGTCTAATACCTCGAGCTGGCCAAATAGCCCAGTGGATTAAAACACCTGCAAGCAGGCTCAGGGGCCAGGAGTTCGATCCCCAGGCTTGCCATGCCAGCCCCACCCCCTGGGGCATGCTGAGACCCAGTTGAGACTGGACATGGTGGCATGTGCCTATAATCCCAGCTCATGGGAGGCTGTGTTAACAGGTGGATCACTAGGAGTCTGATCTAGTAGTGAGACAGTGAACACCCTGTAAACCCTTCCCTAAAATACAATAAATAAATAAATAAATAAAGATTTTAAAAAAGCTAAAATAACATGAAAAATATGAGAGAACTTCCTCAGCTAGCTCTAAGAAAAGTCTTAAAACTATTAAATCACAGAAAGCATGCTATTATTTTCAGGGAAGAAAGAAATAAATCACAGATATTTTCCTATTATTTTTAAAGTCTACCACCTATAGAACTTGGGGGACTTGTACACTCAAGCTATGAAGAGGAACCTTTATTTGCCTGAGGCTCCTGGGTGGCCCTACCCAGGAGTCCCTGTGGAAGCCAATGCACAGGAAAGACATGTGCCACATAACTAGTCAGATGACTCATTCCATCTCTCTTCTCCACTCTTTGAGAACATCCTCAAATTTGAATTAAGTAATATACTGCACCAGCAAACATTCACTATCCCAAGGAGCACTAAAAAAACCTTAAAGTAACACATCACAACTCCTCAGCCCATCAGTTTGCCAGGGCTCACTCATGATGCCAAATGAAGCATTTCAGGCCAATGAAGCTTTCTACTGCAGAAAGCTAGCCCACTCCTTGGTAAAGCTGGATGCCGAATCCTAGCATCTCCAGCTCAGAGACCACACTGACCACTGATCACCATTCACTCTGACCCTGTACAGGAAGCACATGCTAATCTCATAGCATGAACCATGCAGAGTGGGAAAGACAGTAAACTAACAGCTAATGGTTAGAACTGCACAGATAACCAAGAAATTATTCTAATTTTGTCTCTCTCATGTGCACACCGACATACACACCTGTGAATTTTTAAAAGGTTAGAAATGTTTGCTATAAAATTTAAGAATAGATGATATATTTAAACATTTTACCCACTATAGACTAAATTATAACCTGAAACTCTAGCCTGTAGCCAATTATAATCCAATCAAAATTCTTAATTAAAAGAAAAACTACAATGCCTCTCTTATTCTAAATTAATAAGCATTAAGTTCTTTTTTTTTTTTTTTTTTTGGCAGAACTGAAGATTGAACTCAGGCCCTTGCACTTGCCAGGGAAGCGCTTATTCCACTAAGCCATCTCCCCAGCCCCAGCATTAAGTTCTATGATACAGCTTTTTAGTGCACCCAAATCAAATAGACTAATAAAGGAGGAAAGGAACAAGATCATAGTGGGGAAAAATGAAAAACAAGTAGCTGGGGAGATAGCTCTGTGGGTCTAAGTATCTGCCTGTCAAGTGCAAGGACCCAGTTTCAATCCCTGGTACTGTATGCCATGCCTTTACCAGCCACTGAAACCAGGTGTGGTGGCTAACACCTGCAATCTCAGTGCTAGGGAGGCTGAGACAAGAGGATCGCTATGAGTCTGAGCTGTGTAGCAAGACCCTGTACCAAATAAACAGATTCAAAAAATTTTTTTTAAGAAACGAGGAACAAATGGTATAGAAAGAGTGGTCATTGGCTTGAGATCCAATTTTGGATCTTCCAACAAATGGTTCAGACAAAGCTCTCAATATTCCCTTCAGTAAAGGGGAAGAAAGCTTCTCTAAGGTCCTGAGTGCCCATGCCTCCTAGTTTCACCTATGGGGCCTTCCTCAGTTCTCCAAAGCCATCAGCCCTGGCTGAAATGCCCACCATGTTCCTAGAGCCTATCTCTAGCCCAGCCAGGACTCCTGAAGAGAAGACAGATTACAAGGTCAATCCATACAATATGCCCTCTCAGTACTACGATGCCTCTTATAATTGCTAACTGTGCGCTGATTCATAAGAAAGAGGGTGCAGTCCACTATTTCTGTGAGCTAGCATACAAAATAACTATGTCTACCCTGCTTACTCGTTTACTCCCTGGCATCTTACAATTCTTGCCACATAGTGAATTACTACAAAATTTTACTAGGTAAGTAAATTACTAGATAAGAAAGTATTTCAATGAAGCATGAAAGACAGTCTGACTTTTAAAGACAGTCTAACCAATATACCAGAAAATTGTTTTTCCCCCAAAACCGATATACAGAGCTGAAAAATCAGCTAAAAAATCAAAGGAAATCTCTACAAGATAAGTAACACTAGATGGATGTGTTACCTTAAACAGTTGATGGTTATTTGAAACTGTTGCTTACTTTAACTAAGCTCATTAATTAGTAAGAAGTTATCTTTTATATAAAAGTTCACATTGTAAAAATCTTAGAAAGCTGTCTTCTACTTGTTATCCTACCGTCAGCCAGAAAAGTCACAATAAGGGCAGCTTTCTAAGTAGAGCCATCAGAATGCTAACATGTGTGCAATTACATTGCCTTCTACATTTGTTATAATCAGTTATGTGCTACATAATGATGCTTTGGTCCAGTCAGGCTAGGCATACGAAGATCAACCCAATAGCTAAAGTATAGTAAACTGTACCATCTAGATTTAAGTTTACTCTATGAGGTCTGTACAATAGAAGCACTGAATAATGTACTTCAGACAATGTAACACCGTCATGTGGGATAGCAAGGCTATATTTCTTTCAGTATCTAATGTGATCATTATTATTTAGATGATAGCTCTGCATCCTAGAATTGAATATAAGTTCTAATCCTCATGGAATGATACTGCATGGGATCAACAACTATACCTACAGCTGACATAGCCGCCATGCTAAGGAACAGTTTAATTTCTTCATTTTCTAGGTCCATAGCTCTTTACCAAGACCTTATAATGTTTCTCCTGGTGAAATCCTTAACTGCACATGTGAAGCGTTTAATGTGCAAACTGTCAGTCAGAAAAACTGGTTCCTTCTTACTGCAACGGCAGCTGCACAATGAACATGATGCGGGTGCTGACAGCTTCGTGCTTCCTCTTAGTCACTACTTGTGATCAGACTGTGCTGAGATCTCCATGGAAGTGGGCACACTGTGATGTCTGAAAGCAACATTTGAATTTATGTGCTGGCAAATGTGCTAAACATAGAATATTTCTGCATCCTAAAAGCTTCCATTTTTAAGAATATTGAAGGAAAAACAAACATAAATCTACCATATACATTTCCCTAAATGTGTTCTCACTTCTTAAGCCACGAAGAATTTTTAAACATTTAAGAGTTCTACTTTACCTCAATAAGACTTTCATTGGAATTGAACAAAATCCCAAATGTTTAGTGTAGTAAAAATACGTTTAAATGGGCCTAAGGCACATCACCAAACAGCAGAAGTACCCCCTGAATTGAGGGGCATGGAGCTGCTGCAGTGTCCCTGAGGGCATGTTTCCTGCCTCCAGGACTCTGCATGCACATAAGTGCACTTTAACAAGCTTGTGACAAAATCCTGCCAGCACTCATTTGCTACTGGCTCTAGGTCTACTGACGGTGGCTTTATTGGATACTCTGTCATGTAACAACTAGAGTAAAGAAATTAGGGTATATGAATTAAGAACAAGTTGGAAAAAGAACCCACTAAAGGTTTCAATAAAGAACATACAGAATGCATCAGAAGACTTGATGAAGACAAGCTGACTTAAAACCTCTGCTGTCAAACTGTGAGCAACATGGCCTAAACCAAAAGGAGAACAGCATCAAAAGATGAAAATGCTGCACTGTATCTGCTGACCATGGTCTATTCCTCTGGCCACCCTAGAAAAATACAAATGAGAGCTGAAACATGTACTATGGACACAAATAATGGACAAAATAAAAACGCAGGACTATTCACAGCAAAGCAGGCCATTATTCTGAAGAGTGCTGAGAGAATGTTCAGAGAACACAGCTGTTGCTGTTTGGATTCTTTCTTTACACTGCCTTTCACTAATAACTGGGCTCTACCAGTTAAAAGGACTTTTACTCTGTATGTACAATATAAATTTGAGGAAGCAAGTCACTGTCCTAGCCCTTTACACAAAGTTTAATTTTTCTCTCCAAGCACTATAATGCATAAACTGCTAGATAGCCACAAAATGTAAAGAATAGTTGCATGCTCAGTGTTCTTTAGTAATATTGCCATTCTGAACATTTATGATTCTATGCATCAATACAAGAAGGAACTACCTATTAGATAGCTGAAAATCCACATTACTCAGCTAGATGCTTCCAATAGGTGGATGTCAAGTATAAGTTTTTGTACACCTTGTCAGAATGTGTTACAGAAATGCTGACATATGAGTATCTGCACCCAGATCTCATTACACAACACTAAGAAGAGAACAGGCAATTCTGAGCCTCTAAGCTTAGAGAAACTTTACATCAGTTATGCGCTTGCAGTTTTCTCTTTCAATAAACCCTTTAAGCCAATTCTTTATAAACTATGGTTATATGACTCAGCACTTTCAAATATATCTGGAATGTAAGAAAATGGGCCAACAACCAGGGGAAACACAAAAGCATGGTTCAAAAATGTATTTTTGATATGATCTAGTACAATGGCTGCTATGCTGAGGGTACTCAAAAGAGTTAATTTTATCAATAGCTCTGCTAAAATAATTCTCTGTATTGTCAACATTAAAATTCAGACACATATATAATGAAAGATGGGAGGTTACTAATCAAACTGAATTCAATGTCACTTTTTGCCATCGAATAGCATCTAGCAATCATGGCATATCATTAAAAAGGAAAGTTTTGTCTAAAAATAGTATCTCAAATTTTTCATAGAGTAAAAGGAATTGTTTTTCTTCTACATAAATTTTCTTTCAATTTCATTGTTAATTTTGTAAAAATATCACTAAAACAAAAGAATAATTCTGGGGTTTTCTCAAGGTTCAGTCAGCCTAGCATTGATTGCACTTTGTCCATTATGATTTCACACTTGTTCAAGGGGAAACCTATTTTGATTTCCAGTAAAACATTTTTCTTGAGGGCTGACAAGATAGCTCAGCAGACTAAGCACCTGCTTAGACAAACACAGGGATTGGGATTTGATACCCAGTACTGAATGCTACGCTGGGCCTGCCCTTGTGTGCATGGAGCCAGCCAACTGAGTCTGGGTTTGGTAGTGCACACCTGCAATCCCAGCGCTGGGGAGGCTGAAAATAGGGGGATCATTATGAGTCAAAGCTGTATAGTGCAACCCTGTATAAAATACATAAAATTTTAAAAAGAATTTTTTTTCTCATATTTAAAAACAACCTCATAAGGGGACCATGAGGCTTAAAGAATTAAAATATACTAATGAGTACTTATTACATATAATATGTACAAATGGGTTCTTTTTGTGTGTGTGTGGTACCAGGAATTGAACTCAGGACCCTGAGCTTGCCAGGCAGGCACTTATTCTATGGAGCTATCTCCCTGGCCCAAGCCTTTTTTTTGGTTAAAATAGCTGAAGGGTCTTCAGGGTATTCTGGGTGTCACTACTAGATCAGACTCTTAATGATCCATGATAGCCTCCCAAGAGCTGGGATTCTAGGCACGTGCCACCACACCCAGTCTCAATCGCTAGCTTAGCATGCCTGGGAGCAGGGACAAATGAGTTAGTATCTGTGAAAGCTACTAGATTATATGGCAGATAGAAAAATCTAAAAAAATTACTAAATTTTTAAAACTAACTCTTAGTTAAAAGAATGCAGAGCTGAAATCCGTTTGGGCAAAGCACACCAGGCAAATACATGAATGCTAATGGAGGCCAGAGCACACTTGTGAGAATGAATGATACAAAGAGCAATGGACGGAAACACAAGAAGGGGAGTGTGTCAGCTTGGCGACTAATGTGTGGGACAGCTTGCAAATTTAAAGCCTTCCTGCCTAATGGTACTTTCTGCCTACTTATCTACTTTTGAGTGTTTTACCATATTTTAATTTTTTTCTGCATAATCTGAGTGGAATTCTGAAGACACGAGAAGGGGCAAACACTATGAGTCTACACAATAATACCCTTGTTTAGATGGCTCACATCAGTGATTTTCCATTAGTTTAGAGAGCATAGCAATAATCATGAAACTATCTTGCCTTAATTTTTGCTAAATAAAAACATGAAAAATACGGAAAAACTGACTCTAAAAACTCATTAACGAATGAATGAATGAATGAATGAATGAATGAATGAATGAATGAATGAATGAATGATATAATCAACTCAAACTGGAAGCAACAAGACAAACTACAGTTTTTAATACCTGGCATTAGATTTCACAAATCTTGACTTTTATCATATAAATTATAAATACTTACTGAGCATTGGTTCTATATAAAACTGAGTATGGGGGAAAAGAAATAGTGATACTTAAAATGATGGGAAAAAGCATGTTTACAATATCAACTTACTAACCAGAGATAGTCAGAGTAATCTCCTGTGGGGACCCCGAGGATGATGCAGCAGTGGGGCCAGCAGCTTGGGCTAGAACCTGGCTGAGACTTGAATTGTTAATGGTCAGCGTGATCTCATGGGGGCCTGTCGTGCTGGACATGAGGCCTTGGGAAGCCATTGCTTGGCTGAGGTCCTGGGTACCTGTTCATCCACACAAAGCAAAACAAAGTTGAGTCCAAAGCAATACACTTTTTCTTATTTTGAAGTATCTGAGTTAAATAGTTATTTCAAAAGTTAAAAAAAAAAAAAAAAAAAGAAATCAGTCATCTTTAATTACTTCATTTACAAAAATAAGACTTGCCTAGCATGTGGGAAACCATGATTTTAATATCCAGCATGGCCAAAAAAAGGGAAGCAAAATCCATTATACAGTATTTATGTGAGCATACTTATCTACACACATATACTGAGCAAACACCATTAATGAATGAAAACTTATTTTATCCTTAGGACATCTGATTTTATTTAGTGAGCTTTAGCAAGAGGGGAAATCCCTGATGTCATTAGTATGTTAAGGCCAAATGTGTAATTCTAAGCAAGAGATTGAAATTCCAGCTCACGAAATACATGAAAGCAAATGGCTCTTACCGCTGCTGCTGGTGTTCAGCACAGAATCCTGCTCAGACAGTGGGCCAATGGTCAGATTAGCAGATGTCACTGTGGGCTGCAAGGATAAACCTGAGATGGGCTGGATGACAACGCTGGCTGGGACTGTGCTGTCAGATGTCTGTCCAGTATTCTGTGGGGCCATACCAGGCTCCCCTGGGAGGGGTTGGGTAAGGAGGTTGCCCTGCTGTAGTGTTTGCTGTAAAATACTTGGGTCAATCTGAAAACCAACACAGACACCTGCAGTGAAAATTCTGTGCTTCTATGATTCAGACAACCTTAAAGCATGGAAAACCATGTCAGTTATCAAACCTGCAATGTGATGTTGTTGATGCTGGAGGTATCAATTCCAGAAATCTGAACATTTGGTCCAACCAAGTTTGCAGCCAACTGTAACTGGATGCCTTCCAGGGTGGCCAAGCTTCCATCTGTCAAAGACACTGTCAAATCACCACCAGCTGGCCAGAGAGAGAGAAAAGAAAGAACTAAATATCGTAAGTGCTTTTTAAGTCTAAAAGTATTCATTTTTACACAAGGACTTTACTCAACTTT
Organism: Ctenomys sociabilis; assembly: GCA_004027165.1. Lineage (NCBI taxonomy): Eukaryota > Metazoa > Chordata > Mammalia > Rodentia > Ctenomyidae > Ctenomys > Ctenomys sociabilis. The sequence continues at coordinate 47,357 of PVKA01000779.1, read as the reverse complement.
TATATATTAAGATGGTCAAATTAAGATATGCTAGTATTTATATGTCACACATGTTATCTAATTTAATTGTCACAAAATAAACCCTGGGAAATAAATAATAATGTCATCCATTTTAAACATACCAGAAAAGTAAGTTTACTGATTAGCCCAAGGTTTAAAATAGCAGCAACCACTATGCAGGGGCAGCCTAACTTTAACTGTTCTACAAGTCAAAGACGCAGAGGTGCCCAACAGGTATCTACCAGCTATTAAGAATTGCCACATTTATGATAAGTATGCTATGAGATCTAGGTGGCTAAAATTTAATACTATTTTCACACTGAATACCCCAATGACAACTGAATAACTAATACATTAAAAGGAATGTCAATAAATATTTATAACTTATACATCTCCCTACTATATTCTAAGAGTGCTGAGATCTAGTGGTGGCAATACCTATATTATTATACTCAAGCCAACCCTTTTCTTAAAACTTTGTCTTAAAATAAATTTAAAAAATGCTGGGGAGGTAAAAGCAAAGATCTGTGATCCATTTCCCAGTGTTATCAAAAAAACAAACTAAAGTGCTGTGAGGCAAAAAAGGGAGGAGGAAGGTAACTGTGTAAAATAAAATTTCAATTTTCCTATTCTCCATAAGTGAAAGACTAAGGGAAGTGAGACCTCCTCCTGCTGAATGTGACCTTTCTTCCAAGCTGTGAATGGATGGGAGGGACATATATCAGTGCACTAGCCAGGCTAGTCCCCAGCTCAGCACTTACCTGACACTGAGGCAGGAAGAATAGCTTGGCCCACCAGCCCTTGCAAGTTCTGATCAAATTGTCCTGTGAGGACAGAATTGTTCATGATAAACACATTGGAGTCATTAGAGGAGGAGTTAAGAAGGTTTACAGATTGCAGTCCTTCTGATGAGCTTCGAGTCACGGGTTTTCTGGCTTTCTTTGGGTCTGGTTTGTAATGAAACTGCATGTGAGTCTTCCTTCGCCCAGATGTACGAAAGCGTAGCTCACAGTGTGGACATTTGAAAGGCTTTGCTCCTGTGTGCAAGCGCATGTGAACCTTCAGGCTTCCTTTTGTAGAAAAAGCATTGCTGCAGACATGACAACTGAACAGCTTCTGACCTGTGGAAAGCCCAGCCAAGCATCAGTATGGGCTAATGACCACTTCCACTTACAGACACCCTCATCCACTGGGTGAGATGTAGTATGCTAAATCTTAGGCAGAAGTGCTTTACAGAAAGTCTTTCACCCATAACATGTAAACATGTGACACACAATGGTAACTCTTACCAGTATACTGTTTGTAATTTAAATTTGGTACTGTGAGTTCAGTAACCTAAAACCCCTGTATTATGTGTTGAGTCCTGACTGGAGTATCTGGTTTATATTTACATGAAGCTAATAAGTAGCTGGACTTAGCCCAGGTCGCTATTACTCTCACTTTTATTTGATTTTACAAAGAGTGCTTCACTAATGTCTCAGTTCCTCTCTATTTTATATTCTACCAAACAGGAACATCCAGAAGGAGCACAGAAGGCTTCACAAGTTTCCACTTCAAACAGAGAAAGAGGTATGGGAAACATTTCTGTTCTCATCTGTGACTTCTCTCTACTCCCTTCCCATAGAAACTGCACTGAACTCCCAAGCCAAAAGGAGTATGCAAAGTACTGATGCTGTATCACTGTGAACATTGCCATGCACCCACTACACTTTCAAAACAAGCTGTCATGGAGTGCCAGGGGTAACATGAAGGACCCTTCATAGCTCAGCAAGTTCAGAGTGTGACACAAGAAACACATTATAGGAAGAAACCATACAAGACAGAAAAACTGCATGTATAAGAGGATTATTAATAAATGATTCACATATCCTTTTCTTTGTTCCAAATATTAGTCCATTGAAAATAATCCCAGATTCAACATAGAGCCCAGGCCCAGCATGAATGAGTTCACCCAGGGCCCACTGGATCCTCATTCAACCCACAGCCCAGGCCCAGCATGAGTGACACCACCTGAGGCCCACCGGATCCTCATTCAACCCAAGACTGGTGTGTGAGAGGGACCACCTGGGGCTGCTGGATCCTCATTCTACCCAGAGCCCAGGTCTGCGTGTGAGTAGAACTTCCTACATCAGACAGGCCTGGTGTGGAACCCTGTGGCAGAACTCCCTGTGGAGAGGCTGGAGGCAAGACCCACCCAACTGAGAGAGCAGAACACCTTGCCACAGTATCACAGAGAGTTCACCTCTGTGAAGCAGAGGGCTGAAGCAGGAAGAAGTGGAGCACAGTGGCCAGATCCAAGCCACACCCACCTGGATATGTTTGAACTTTGTAGAACTTGACCTGGTGATAAGGTAATAACTCTATCTCACCTCTACACAAAAGGTCAGAAGATAGTGCTATACAAAATGACAAAGAGAAGGAGCAAAATGCATTCTGAGGCCTTGATCCCACCCAGAACAAATGCAAGAGACAATAGCATAAAAGAAATTAGAAATCACACACCTGAAATCTCTGAACTGCAGAACCAACTGCAGAAAGGTACAGAAGAATCAGATCACAAATAATTTCTGAAGTAAAAACAGAAATGATAACTATAATGAAAGAAGTACTAACTGCTTCTAAAGAAGACACTGGTAAAAAATAAAATAGAGGAGATTAGAAAAATGGTGGAATCCTTGAATGAGCAATATAGGAAAGAATCAGAATGCATAAAGCAGATTCAAAGTCATATATAGGAAGTTAAAACCTCAATCATAAGCTGGCAAAACCATTTGAATCAAAGTGAAAATAGACTTTCAGACCTTAAAGACACCATTGCAGCTAGTGAAAAGGTAAGAAAAAAATCTCTTAAAACAAGTAGGATGCAGAAAAAAATTATCCAACATCTGTAAGATGATGCAAAGATGAACAACATTAGAATAATATTCTAATGATCAATGAGATTCTAAGGCATCAATGAGAAAGGAGGAGTCAATACCAATGATATAAAAAGAATATGGAAAGAATAGCAGAAAACTTCCAAAATATGGGGAAACAATCTGACATCAAGTAACTGCACATAGAGAACTTCAAATAACATCAACCCAATTAAAACCGCACCCAGACATACAGTAATCAAGATCCCAGAAATTCAGCACTGGAACAGTATTCTAAAAGATGCCAGAGAAAAGAAACAGATCACATTTAAAGGAAAACCCATCAGAATAACAGCAGATTTCTCTTCAGAAACCATCAAGTCAAGAAGAGCATGGAGCAAAGTATCACAAATCTTGCAAGAAAACAAATTACAACCCAGACTGATTCACCCTGCAAAACTCTCTTTCAAGTATAATGGAGAAGTAAAATTCTTCCATGACAAAGAACAACTAAAGAATTTTATGATGACAAAGCCAAGCCCACACAGACTACTAAAAGATATTCTAGACAGGGATCAAAATGACCACAATTCCATGAATGAGAATGGAAAGAATCCAACAAATAGGGCAAACAAACACAAGAGAATAAGAGGTATACAAAGATAATCTTTCAGTTATTCTTTTGGATACAGCAGCAAAACATTTCCATCAGCATACTCTACAAATGGACTTCTGCACTATATGGGGCATGATTCTATTCAGGTCTACAGGGTAGATATCAAGGAAATAGCAGTAGCTCAGTGCCACAAGGGACACTTGGCCACCAGTAAGTGTCATGGACACTGTCCACATCCAAAACATACTAGAAATTTGTATGATATCCTAGCCCCAGACTCTTAGAAGTGATAATCGTGTATTTGCCATTCTAGTATTTATCTTATGTTTTATTCTTAGTAATTCTTTACTATCATGAAAATTTTTTCTTAGTTCAATTGTTTTGAAACATTTAATTTTTAATTAATTAATATTTAACTTTTTAAATATTGTTTAATCTTAATATTTGCTTTAAGATTTATAATGTATCTTTGACTTACAATCTACTTAAAAGACATGGTATGGCATTTTCTTCTAGTATTAGAAACTTTAAAAAGGATTATTTCCATTTTCCATTGACTTTATATTACTTCTTCTTTGTCTTTTATACACACACACACACACACACACACACACACACACACACGAAAAAAATATGTATAGAACCCAAATAAGATTGATACTGTTTTGTAAAAATCTTCAATGACCTTTTAAATGGGTTAATCTAATATATTTTATATAGTCCTGCATAACTACCATTTTAAGAGCTCTTTATTCTTTATCCAGGACCACACAGCAACATAATCCTTCTGTATTATGCTCTTTATTATTTCCTATATGCTACATCTGGAGGTATTAGAATTTTTCATGTTTGTACAACAGGAAAATATTTTATTTTAGTTTTCAAAGGTATGTTTGCTATGTATAAAATGCAATGAGGATAGATCTTTTTTTCTTCTTTCAGTCCTTTCAATTAGCCTAGTTTCTTACAGACTTGGTCTTTTTCTTTCTAATACTATTTAATTTTGTTCTTCCATAGCTAATAGTTTTTCTATGTATATGCTTTAATGATTTTTTTTTTCTTTACAATAAGTTTTGGACAATTTCTTTTTTTACATCTTGGTATGATTTTATTCAAACTTCTTGTGCAAATGGTCCATTTTTCTTGGAAATCTGGTGCTATAATTTCAACTAAATTTAGAAATTTTAAATCCTGAAATATTTATTGTGTACTCCTTTCTACCTTGAGAATTTTAATTATATGAATATAAGTTTCTTGATTTTGGCACAGTGAACTATTATGTGACTGATATGTAATTTTTTCTTCTTTATTTTTATTTTACTCTTTTTTTTTTTTTTTTTTTTTTTTTTTTTTTTTTTTTTTTTTTTTTTTTTTTTTTTTTTTTTTTTTTTTTTTTTTTTTTTTTTTTTTTTTTTTTTTTTTTTTTTTTTTTTTTTTTTTTTTTTTTTTTTTTTTTTTTTTTTTTGGTGGAACCAGGGATTGAACTCAGGCCTTTGCGCTTGCCAGGCAAGCACTCATTCTACTGAACTCCCTCTCTCTGTCTTTTTTTATTAATTTTAGTGAGAAAAAAATTGCAATGAAACAGTTTGAAACAGGTTGGTAAGAGAGTTACAACAATTAATACATTGCATACTGCTGTCTTGGTAGTAGTCATTCATAGCACAAGATGCAGACATGATATCCTGTCCAAACACTATTAGTAAAAATCTTTTTTCTCACTGATTTAAGAGAAAGTAGCTATATATCTAACTATTTTGTATATACAGATACAAAATGATTCTTCATTTATATCTCCTTTTTTTGTTTAGTTTTGTCAGGGATGGGTATTCCATTGCCATCCAAATATTGTAGGTGCATGAACTCAGCAATATATTCCAATATAGTCCCATAGTCCACAGTAGTAGTGGGTTATCCAAAGGATTTGCAATGTCCGAAACTGTTACTTGAGCCTTCCACAGTTCAGCATATTACCATGGCTTCATTTTTCATACCTCGTTTCTATACTTTTCTGTTGGATGATTAAGACCAAGACAAAGCAAGAGCTGTATAACAAGAAATGTAACTTTTGTACCTGACAATGTCAGTCAAGTCCCCTCAGGACTTATCCTGAAACCCTGTGCCTCACTTTGTAGATCCTTTGTCAGTGTCAGCTATGTAGATGAGTCACAGCCATTGCTTGACCAATTTGCTCTCCATGAAAGCCTAAGAGAATATTTTCTCTCCATGTGACTCTCCTTAGGCACACTCTGCATCATCAATCACTTTCCTCTGTGGCCCCATGATCTCCTTGTTCAGAAAATTTGAGACACAACTGAGTTACATGCAGTACAGGTTCTCCTATGTCCTGAGCCCTCACTGATTTTGAATGGCCAGGGCCAAAATGTTGGCTGTCCTTGCAGCCCTTCTTTTTCTCTAATTTTTGGTCTGTAAACTTAGGTTGTTACCCTCCAGAAGAGAAGCTTATTATTATCCTATAATATATGCAGTTGGGTTTAACCTCACTATTGTCTGAATAGCAAACCTCTTAGGCATAAGATAGAACATGTATTTTCCATCAAGTATTGATGTTAAACTTTAAGTTCCTACAGAATATGGAAAAAAAGTTAAAAACTATTTTTAAAATAGGAATAAACAGTTACATATTTTTACACAGAAATTTAAAAATCTAACAATATACAGCATTGTAGGACAGTCCTGTGACTTTTTTTCTTGTCTCTTTTTTTCACTTATTACCCTTTTCTTTTTTTAAAACACATTTACTTGAGAGACAGTAGGCAATAATTGGTATATCATGACAAACAGTACATATTTAGAAGACCAGAATGACAGGCATTCCAAGCTTAACCTCTCTATTACACACGGCTATGTTCAATGCAGTTGCTTGGTTCACAGGCATCAGCATATATGGTTAGTCAGGGTGAGAATCCTACCAATTAATTGCCAGTTTCAAAACCCTGCTGATGTTTCTCAGGATCATTGTCTTACCCGTCTTGGGCATATAAATGTATGGCTTTGCCCCTGTCATGTTTCCTAGCTTTTCTCCTTGCCATCTCTTTGTTGTCTGATCCTCAAGTTCTCGCTTTCCTTTTAATTGTGCTACACCTTCTATTTGTGTTTCTTCTTTTCAGTTCTTATACTGGGGAGACTATATATTTACACATATGGCTGTGGTTTATTTCACTTATGAGTATATCTTCAAGTGGCATCCACTTAAATATGAAGGCTTCAAGTTTATCATTCTTAATAGCTGAGTAATACTCCGCTGTATAAAAATACCACATCTTTTTCATCCATTCCTCAGGAGATGCGCATCATGGTTGTTTCCAAGATTTGGCTATCACAAATTGTGCTACTATAAACATACGTACACATATATTTTATTTTCATTTTTGATGATTTTTTACTGTTATATTCATTTAAGTTTATAAATAATTTACTTACAATGTACAATCTATTATTGTCATACAATCTATTCATCTCAGAAATGTTTCTCAAAATTCACTGTCTATATCTTACATCTTTCATATTTCAATAGTTGCCTACAATTTTTAATATGCTATATAATTATTGATCTTCAATAAAGTTATTGAGAAAAATAAGAAAAAAAATCCCAATTTTCTAGTGTGAGAAATTGAAAGTGTAAATAAACAGCAAAATATGTACTAGGTATTGTGAAATATGAAGAAAATATTCAAATCGGGAGGGGCACAATGGAGGGGGAAAATGAAAGAAAAGTAAAGAAAAAGTGAGGAAAGAAAAAATGGTGACAAAGCTTTTTTATAAATGGAGAGGGAGGAAGGGTGGAGAGAGGGTAGGAGAAGGTAGGGAAGAATCAGGTTATATCACGTACAGGTAAAATTCTCTATGATGAATGTGTTCATTATGTATATCTAAGATATGCCAATAAAATATCATTGAAGAAAAAAATCCCAAAGACAACATAAATGTACGAAATTACAGTTGTACTCATTTAATTTTGTTTAAAATCAAAAATTAAAAATCTAGGCAAATTTGATGGTCACAACCTGGAGAATTGCAATGATAATAACTAACACCATCAGTTCACAATGTGCCAAATGTTCTTCTAAGCTGCTCACGTGTCTGAATGCATCTAAAGTCCCAAGCAAGGCGAGTATAGTCATTAGCCCCATTAAGCCTGCAGCTCAGAGTCACCTGGCCTGAGGTCCCAAACTGACAGCTGGAAGACAGAGCCCACACCCAGGCAAAAGAAGAGAACTGCCTTCTAACCCAGGATACACCATGTGGAATTCAGGAAGCAAAGGCAGTGCACTTTCACCCTTGAATGAGATCAAGATTAAAAAAGAAAAAGAAAAAAAAAAGACCACAAAAACCCAATCTTTTCTTTCCCAACATTTTATTCCCTCACATCAAAAGAATTACAACCCCAAGAATTACTCCTAAGCCAAGAGCAGTTACACCGTCATGCATGCCTACAATCCCAGCCCTCAGAAGGACTGTAGGATTGCTGTGGGTTTGATGTCAGCCTGAGTTCTGGGCTCCACAATGAGTTCAAAGCCAGCCTGAACTACATAGTGAGACTATGTCTCAAGAGAAGTTAAAAAATGTATAATCTGGGGTAGCTGTCATCAGACTTGTGACATCTCTAGTTTTTATATTATAAAACCCAGCAAATTGAATTTCTTTAGTTTGAATGAGACTAACATGGAATATTTTACACATAAATATTTAAGCCTGAGTAAGAACACAAGACAATTTATAACTCAATGCTTGAGAACTAATCCCTATATTTTTACTTTCATAAAAAAAAGTAATTACAATCCCAAGAATTACTTGATTTTTAAGCTTCCTATAATTTTTAAAGTATTTATATGCTTAAAATATAGAGAAACAAAAAAATTTATTATTGTAAGATATCCAACAACCCTGTACATGTTTGTTCCTTACCTGTGTGAGTTTTCACATGGCAATCAAGGGTAGATTTCACAGTAAAACTCTTTCCACATTCATCACATTTATATGGCTTTTCTCCAGTATGGATTCGAACGTGCCTATCCAAAAAGCATTTGCTAATTAAATTTTCTTTTTAATTTATAGAACAGTTATAAATACCTTCAATAATTTGAAATTTATAACCCTGTAAATAAAGATTATGTTACTGTATATTTAAACCTTTAAGAAGTAAAAATTGTAAGTTTCACTCTAGGCACAAAATATGAACAAATCTAATGTAGGATTTTCAAGACAAATACAAAAAGAGCTAATTTTCTTAAGACTCAATTTTTTTAAAATTAGCAAAAAGATCACAGAATAAAAAGCAACAGAGCTAGTTTAGAGAAAAGACATACACAAAACTAAGTAACCACACTTAGAAACCAAAAAGAACATATTGCAAGGACAAGATAGGATTTAACACTCTTATTTTCTAGTCAATAACAGGTATTAGAAGGTATCTGAGGAGCACAGAGGTGCATGACCTCCCAAGCCCTTCAATAAATATGCTAGCAGTAAGCTCTGTGACTCACGAAGGTGCTATGACACAATCTCTGTTGTGTCCTTTTGCATGAGGTGTTGAGGCCCACGGGTAGGTTTGGCAACAGAACTTTGGGGTACCCATACAAGAGAAAAAAGTTAGACATAAGCTGTCTCTCCCTAATCTGAACAGTGGTTGGGCCCCTGCTTCCCTCTGCCCTGTGTCCTAGATTCCGGATTCCTCACCTCCTGCTACTCTCTATCCTGTCTATCAGTCACTGCTGTCTGCTGTATGATATACTTCCTTTGGTCTCTAGAATGTATACTCCTCACATAAGCTAACAGGCCCTGAAGAATATATCTGCTGCTCTTCCAGAAGTCTACAAACCCTAGAACACTATTCCTCAATAAACAAATACATTCTCCTTTTTTACTACTACAACCATTACCCAAGCTATCAACACTTTACGGAGGTCACTGTAGATGTAACACAATCATAAAAACCCTTTATTCCAAAAAGTGCTGCCTTACTGTACTGAAGAGTGACAAAGAGGATGAGAAGCACATATTTTCAAATTTCCTAGAGCCACCTGCACAGCCTGGCAGTAGCCCTCACCTCACCAGGTCGCTGGGCTTCTTAAAGCTTTTGGGGCAGTAGGTACAGCAGTTGGCATGCTTAGGCTCGGACTCCAGCTCTGCCTGCTTATCCTTCATCTCACTGATGCGGTCCTTTTCTGCAGCTGACTGCACCAGGACCTTCTCAGACACGGTAGCACTCTCTTGGGGCCGAATCTTGGCAAGCTGGGCTGTCTCCTCCTCTGTGAAGGTGATTACCTCAGGACGGGACTTTCTTGATGCATTTCTGTCAGAGCTTTCATCCTCTTCCTCCATACACACATCTCCTCAAAGCAAAGAAAGAGGGATCAAAATCCTTGCAAAAGTTCAAATTTCAACAAAAGTAAAATAAAATTAAGCATGTTAAGATTAAAGTCAGTAACTCAATTAGCTACACTTAGGATGGGAGTTGCTTTTCCCACCACTGTTCTATGGAGAGCACAGCCAGACCACAAAGGCAAAGGCCACCAGAAGGATGAGCCTTTGGATATGCCCTACAACTCCAAAAGATGTTGGAACTATCTTCTTCCACCCCTACCATGAAGCTAGAAGAGGCTGAGAAACTTCCAGAGTCCACACAACCTCAGTATGCACATCCACACTTTATTACTAGCAAATCAGATGCCTCAAATTAGAAAACAAAATGATAAACTATCAAAGAGCCTCCAATTTTTAAAAGACTGCAAAGAGGAAAATAAAGCTTATAAATGTGCATATGTTTAAGTATTCAGTCAGTGAAATATAAGCATTATTCCAGTTGATTAAAAATAAGAATAAGCTGCTCTTAAAATGTAACGGGGGGAGGCAGAGTGGGGAGATGGATCAGTGGAATAAGTGCTTCCCTGGCAAGCGCAAGGGCCTGAGTTCAATCCCCAATTCTGCCAAAAAGTAAAATAAAATGTAATGGGGAGGAAAGGTATGTGGCTAAAAGCAAGAGGGCGGGTCATGACTGCACAGAGAACAGACACACTCAGACTCAGCAGAAACTTGAAACAGCAAAGTGGACAGCTGATTAAAAACCAACTAGATCATCTTTCTCGCAACATAATGAGGAAAACAGATGAGAAGAAGAGGGAAAAGGTATAATGGAGGAAAACAGATCATGAAGAACGGAACCATGAGATTTAATATCCAGTTGGTAGAAGCGGCCAAAAAAGGAAATAAAGTGAACTAAACTTTTATATTTGGAAAGACTTGGGGCAGGTTATAAATAGTGGCCCCACCAACACTAAAAATGCAACATGGAGATGATTGCATTAACAGTTTTTAAGTAATCAAGAATACACCAGAATAGCATATAGCATGGGAAGAACCAAGGAAAATGAAAATAAGAAACAGAACAGGACAGAGGTCAAATCACCCGACATAGGAAATGTGACTATCACAAGACTCCTGGTGGCATGTGAGTGAAACTGAGTAACAGGTAACTCTTCTATGGCCAGGAGAGATGCAAAAGAGGAAAATAAGATGCAGTATATCAAGGTATTTATAAATATATGAAACACAGAACCCCACAAGTCAATCCTAACAGCACTCAGTTAATGGTACTCCAAACTTTATTAACTGCTAAGAATATGTAATTAGACTTAATGATTATATCCATAATAACCAATTAGTTAATACTCTCCAGCCTACAGAAGTCCAAAAACAGTACTCAGATGTATATTCTTTAAGAAAAGCCTATGTGTTTTATATAGTTATTAAATCTCAGGACAATTAGTAGCTAGAAATAAGGGCTCTACTAAGTACTACCAGATTGAAAGGTGTGAACTATTATACGTACAAAAGGTCAGAAACTGATATTCAGAGCGTTTTCTATGAGGTTAGCTGAATAGTTGTTATGTACTAGAGATAGGAAGGAAGTACTCAAAGCAGGCTAGGCAAATTTCCCAAAATATGAGAGCTGCATAACTTTCATTTCAGAATAATACATTAGAGAACCTAGTGGTCTGATTGTAATGTCATGGTCAAATGACAAGAAGATGAAGGAATAAGCAACTGAGGAGTCACTGTCAAGAACCCTCAGCAGGCGTGTAGGAGTGCACAGCTGTGACTCCAGCAGTCAGTAGGCTGGGCAGGACTGCGCTGAGTCCAAGGCCAGCCTGGATTGCATAGAGGCAACGTAGTGTTTCTTGGCTCCACTTAATTTCATGATTCCCAAACTCACCACCTCTGGACCTTGCCTCTGAAACCTTGTATCTGTTTCCTTTGTTGCTCTAACAAAGTGCCACCAATTTGGTGGCCCAGAGTAACAATAACAAAAATTATTTAAAAAATAAAATCCTCAGAGGATCTGATCTCTGAGATTGCAGTCTTTAAGGTAAAATTCAATAATCACCATATACCACTGTGGGACGATAGTACAAGGCACAGCAGGAGCAAGAAACTCACAGAAGGCCCTGATGTTCAAACTATTGCTTATTAAACATTGACATCTCATTTACTAGGGCTTCATGAACTATATAAAATGTACACATTCTCAACATAGAAAATGGTTTAAGCAGTGTCAACCTCCATCACAGTGCTCGATGGCACACGTCATTTCTAGTACAGCAATTTCTTTCAAATAAAAATATGGTGTGTCCTCATCTACCTTACTTAGTGAATCTGGCACCTTCCAACTTCTGGATTTTCCTCATAGTCAAAAATAATCATGGATGGTATACACTTTAAATCAATTAAGGTCATTGAAGCAGCCACAAACACAAAGTACTTGTAGAAGTGGCAAGAACAAGGGTCGGCCAGATAGCTCAGTAGATTAAAGTGCATGTTTAGGCAGATACAGGGTCTGGGGTTCAATCCCTGAAAGGCTGTGCTGGCCATGCCCCAAGGGCGTGCTGAGACTGGGCACAGTGGTGTGCTCCTGTAATCCTAGTGCTTGGGAGGCTGGAAACAGGAGGATCACTTTGAGTTCAATCTGTGTAGTGCAACCCTAGAGACCCTGTACTAAATACATTAATAATAATAATAATAATAATAATAAAAAGAAGTGGCAGTAACAGTGCAATAAGTGTGCATAAAGGAACGGGGGACGAGAAGGACTAGTGGCAATTTGTTTCAGCATAACAAATTTATTTAAATATTCACTATTTTTCATCATGCTTCAAAATGAAAATCCTTTGAACTACAAAGTGCCTAGCATCAATGAAATGCTGACTCAGAAGAGCTCAGATGTTAGCTGCAAATCTCTCTACAGTATATCACATCATAAAACGATAGGACTGCATGTGGTCACCCGAAGACCAGGGCTTACTAGATCAGATATATGTGTTATACATTTTATGGGAGAGGTTAAAAAGATTACAACAGCATGCCTAGCATGATACCATATTTGTGAGAAAAACTCTAGCTACCTGTATGTGCGAGCATGGCTAGAACACAATGTTAGTGTGGGTGCAAACTCTGTCTGCTCCAACTGGTAACAGTAAGAAAGATATTTTCATCGCTGTGCTTCTGAATTCTTTAAGAAATACGTAGGCTTTCATATCCAGAAAATAAATTAGCTTTTAAAAACTCTAAACTCTAAAAAAATTAGAGTTTAAAAACTCAGGGTACTACTAAATTAAAGATATATCCAGCCAATTACAAATATTCAAGGTACTTTGTACATTAATTATTCTATTTGTATCTGGTTCATGGTCTTTAAACAAAAGGAAAATACCTCCTCCTTCTGTTTCTTCAGTTGCTGATGCAGCAGAGGGCACTGCCTGGTGCCTCTTCATGTGCTTTTTGCAGTGAAGTGAAGTGCGGAAGCCTTCTTCACAGAATGGACACTTGTACGGCTTCATGCTCATGTGTGTGGCCATGTGCCTGGTGAGACTGCCATTGGTTGTAAATGATGCATTACAGACACTGCAGCTGAAAGCTTTCACTCCTGTGAGAACACGAAAAATAATATTTTATTACTGTAAAATTATAAGCACATCAAAGCAAAGATACATTCAATAAACCACAAACTTCAAAGAAAATTTATTGTGCTGTGATTTCTGATCTTTAGGAATCAGACTTTTTTAAAAAAACATGGAAAGAAAGTCTGTGGTGTTGTTTTTTTCTTTTTTTTTTTTTTTGGCAGAACCGGGGATTGAACTCAGACCCTTATGCTTGCCAGGGAAGTACTTATTCTACTGAGCCATCTCCCCAGCCCCTGAAATCAGTAACTTCTGAAACTTTTCTCAAAGTCTTCTCTGTCTTTAGTCATTTACATCTAAACTGGCAACACATTTGCAGATTCAACTGCAGAAATGGCTTTCAAATTTATCTTTGCATCACTGTCACAGCCCATGACTCAGGTTAGGCCTAGAAAAGTGTAAAACCTGTAAGGCTTCATTCATATTAAGTCCAGCACTGAAGCCTCCATTCCTCTGCACCAGTGCCTCTTGCGAAGTGCCTAGCTGCAAAGGCGATTATCCCATCCCTGCCTTACTTCCTCAGCTTCTCTTAGCCTCTGCAGCATGGCCTTCAACCTCCACAATTTGCTCACTGCCAATCTTTCCAAGTGTTCTTAAAACCACTTCTCAGCCACCAACTTATGAATATGCCTGTAAGATTTTTCCCTCTTTCATATGCATAACATTTTTTCTTCTTTGGTTTGCTTATAATTTTCTGGATTTTGTTTTTCTTTTGTGCATGTGTTAACAGTAGGGACTAAAACCAGAGCCTCATTCATGTTAGGCAAGCACAGCTACTGAACTACACAGCCAGCCCTTTCAATTTTTATGAGAAGGCCTTGCTAAATTACCCAGGATATGCAATCCTCAAATTTGCAATCCTCTTGCTTCAACTACCCAGGCCAGGGAGATGGGATTACTGCAGTATGCCACTATGCCTGCCTGCTAATGGTTAGTGTCTAGCTGTCCCCGCCAAAGCCTCACACAGTCATTGTGGTGACTGCTAGAGTTCGTGATTAATCTATGATCCAATGCTGGGCTTGTGGATTTGAGTGCTACACCCTCCCTTACGATATAAAGAAAGGAGAGAGGCTTACTAGCTGCCACAGCCACTCCTCCTCCCTTTGGTCTTTGCTGTTTTCTGCCACCATGAATGGTGCCCTCTACCATGTGCCACTCTGCCTTGGAGCTAGCCAAGTTTGGACTGAAACCTCTACTAGCTGTGAGCTAAGTAAACCTTTTCTTCCTTAATTTTAGGTGTCAGGTGTTTTGTCCCAGCACTGAGAGAAAAGTAACTAAAGATGCTAGTTTTGCTTGTGTATTTCAAAATGCATAGCTTTCAATTCCAATAAAGCCTTACACAGAATATATATTAATATTAAACATATTTTTGTTTAATAAGTACACTGAATATATTAAATGGTACATTAAAGAATATATATGTAAACCGTATATCTGATAGCCAGAATATACTAAAAAACTTACAACTCAAAAAGACCAATAATGTAATTTAAAATGAGCATAGAATTATAACAGCCATTTCTCAGTAAGCAGATGAAAAGACGTTCAGCATTAGGAGCCCTTGGAGATAGGCTAATCAAAACCACAATGAGTTATGAAAATGGTCATAAGAAAGTCAGTAACAAGTACCGCCAGGGATATGAAGAAATAAGAAGAATGGTCACACTCCACTGTGCTAAAATACCACGTCCTGTTTATCCACTCTTCAGTTGATGGGCATCGGGGTGGTTTCCAGGATTTAGCAGTGATAAATTGTGCTGCTATAAACATGGGTGCACATACATCACAGTGGTATGAGATTCTTAGTTCTTGTGGAAAACTACCCACGAGTGGAATAGTTGGCTTGACTAGGATCTCCAATACTAGCTTTTGAAGGAATCTCCACACTAATTTCTATTGTGTTGTACTAGTCCATACTCCCACCAACAGTGTACAAGGGTTCCGTTTCATCCACAGCCTCTCCAGCATTTGCTATAGGCTGAGTTCTTGATCTTAGTTAGACATTCTTTCTGGGGTGAGATGGAATCTCAGTGTTAGTTTACTTTGCATTTCTAAAATGACCAATGATGTTGAACACTTTTTCATATATTTACTTGACATTTGTATTTCTTCATCTGAGAAGTGTATATTCATCTCAGATGCTCATTTTTGTACTGTGTCTTTAAACTTGGGGGCCTAATTGTTTTAATTCTTTATACGTTTTAAATAAAAGGCCTTTGTTGGAAAGGCCTTTGTTGGACAGTCAACTATAGTTTTTTCCCCAGTTTGTGGGTTTTAACTTGGTTGGAGATTTGCTTTGGAGTGTAGAAACTTCAGAAAGATGGGATCCCAGTTGTTGATTCTTTGAAGGATTTTCCATGTATTTTGGTTTTTGTTTATGAACTCTCTACCTATATTTTCCTCCAAAAGATTTACTGTCTCTGTTTTAATATTTAAATATTTGGTCCATTTTGACTGTAGCTTTGTGCATAGTAATAGGTATAGGTCTAATTTTAGCCTTTGGCATGTGGAAAGTCAATTTTTGTAACACCATTTATTAAAGAGGCATGTTTCTCCCAGTGAGACTGGCCCCTTTATACATAAAGATAAGGGTGCTGAGTTAGTTTGCAGTTGTGTCTACATCTTTTAATCTGTTGCACTGATCCTCAGGTCTGCCTCTGCCACTATGATGCTGATTTTATCAGAGTAGCTTTATAGTATAACTTCACGGATTGTGACACCATTTGCCATTCCTTTGTTTCCCAGGATTCCTTTTGATATTCTGGATCTCTTCTGGTTACAAATAAATTTGAGGAAAGTTTTCTGTATCTCTGTGATGTATACTAATAGTATTTTAATACTATTGGGATTGCACTGAATGTGCACAATTTTGGGAGTATGACCATTTTCACAATATTGGTTCTTCCTATCCAGCAGCACGTAACAGTTTTCTATTTTCTCAAACCCTCTTCAATCTCTTTTCTCATAATACCATAATTTTCACTGTATAAATGTTTTACATCCTCTGTGAGATTGATTCCTAATTATTTCATTTGTTTGGCTGTTATTGTGAAAGGCATGGTTTCCCAAATTTCTCTCTCAGTGTGTTGTTTGTATACAAAAATGTCACTGATTTTTGGGTGTTGACTTCGTATCCTGCTAAGTTGCTGAATTTGGTAATTAAATCTACAAGGCTTTTGATGGAGTTTTTGGGGTCCTCTCTGCAAATATCATGTTGTCTGCAAAAAATGATAATTTCACTTCTTTTCTAATCATTAGTACTTTTATTTTTCTCTCTTATCTAATTGTTGTAGCTAATGTTTCCAGTACTATATTGAATTGGAGTGGAGGCAGTGGACATCCTTGTCTTATTCCTGATCTTAAAATGAGTCTTCAGTTTTTGCCCCTTTAGTATGATGTTGGCTATTGGTTTCTCATACATGGGTTTTATCAGGTTGAGAAACAGACCATCTATTCCAATTCTCTGCAGGGTTTTTATCATGAATGAGTGTTGGACTTTGTCAAAAGCTTTTTCTATATCTATTAAGATCAACATGTGGCCTTTGTTCTGGCTCTATTTGATGTGGTATATTATACTCTTGGATTTGCGTATGTTGAACCATCCCTGAATTCCTAGAATGAACCCATTTGGTCATGATATATAATCTTCTTGATGATCTGCTGCATTCTGTTTGCTAGTATTTATTTCACTAAGGATTTTTGCATCTATATTCATTAGAGAGACTGGCTTGTAGTTCTCTTTTTTAGTTGGATCTTTCAGTTTGTTTGTTTTTTTTTCCAGAACCAGGTACTGAACTCAGGCCCTTGTGCTTGCCAGGGAAGCGCTTATTCTACTCAGCCATCTCCCCAACCCCCTTTCTCTGGTTTTGGAATCAGAGTTATATTTGCCTCCAGGAATGACTTTGGAAGAATTGCTTCCCTTTCAATTTCACTAAAGACTTTGAGAAAAGTTGGCATTAAATGTTCTCTAAGTTTCTTGTAGAATTCTGCTGTGAATCCACCAGGACCTGGGTTTTTGTTGGTTTTTATTATTATTATTATTACTATTATTATTATATTTTCTTTATTTTTTCTTTGTGTGTGTGTGTATTTTAGGGAAGGATTTTATTACATTTTCAATTTCGTTTCTCATTATTGTGTTACTCAAAGTTTGTATATCTTCTTGACTCAGCTTTGGCATTTCATGTATCTAGGAAGTTGTTCCATTTCCTCTGAGTGTTCCATCTTATAAGAGTAATGACTTTGGAAATAAGTATTGATGATCTTCTCTAGGATCTGTAGTGATTTTGCCCTTTTATTCTTTATTGCATTAATTTGGGGTTTTTCTTTCCTGTTTTTTGATTAGGTTGGCTAGAGGTTTACCAATTTTATTTATTCTTTTCAAAGAACTAACCCTTTGATTCACTTTTTCTTTGTATTGTTTTCTTCATCTCCAATGCCCTAATTTCTGTTCTAATCGTTATAATTTCCTGACCTCTTTGGGCTTTGGGCTCGACTTGCTCTTCTTTTTCTAGGAGCTTGAGGTACAGCAAGCATAAGATCATTTATTTGGGTTTGTTCTGTTTTTGTAATGTGTAAATTTACTGCTGTAAAATTTCCTCTTAACACAGTTTTCATTGCATCCCAGAAGTTTCAGTAAGTTGTATTTGCATTTTCATTTGACTGAAAATATTTTTTTAATTTCATTTGTGACACATTGGTTGTTTAAGAGGTTGTTATTTAATTTCCATGTGTTTATGGTGTTTCTGTAGTTTCCTCTGTCAATAATTTCCAGTTTATTGCCCTGTGTGCATGGTATAATTTTGACTGCTTTGCATTTACTTAAGCATGCTATGTGTGCCAGTATATGGTCTATTTTGGAGAATTTCCCATGTGTAGCTGAGAAGAATTTGTATTCTGTTGCTGGGTAAAACACTCCATAAAGGTCTACCAAGTCCGTTTCTTTATAAGTTTGGCTTAGTTCTGTTATTCCTTTGCTGATTTTTTGCCTAGTTGATCTATCTGTTTGTGACAGTGGCATATTAAAGTCCCCTATTACAAGTGTATTATTGGTCATTTGATTTTTCATGTTTGTTAAAATCTGTCTTATGTAGGAGAATGCTCCCTCCTTATATACAAAGATTGATGGCTGGATCATCCATAATAGTAAAAATATGGAAATAACTCAAATGTCAAACTGACAAATAGGTAAATAAAATTTGCCGTATCCATACAGTAGAGTATTATTGACCATAAAAATGAATGCAGTAGTGATACAGGCACAATATGAGTAAACATCACCAAGTAAAAGAAGTCAATCACAAAAGAACACATACTGGAGCAATGCTGAATCTTTTAAAGCATTGACATAGACAGCCCACTGTAGCATGCATGCTATAGGTCTGCCACTGCTGACATGGTGGCATGAGTCCACTACCTATGTACTATCTAAAACAGGCAAATGTATAAAGATAGATCAAGGGCTGCCTAGAATTGGGAACACTGAGAGGAAAAGAAAAGTGACTGCTAAAGGGTCAAGTTTCTTTCATTAGCAGTAAAATGTTCTAATCTAATACAACATAGTTGTAGTGGCTGCAGAATTCTGAACATGCTAAAAACCCCTGAAGTGTTTGTAAATAGAATATCATGTTTGCACCTTGTACAACAAATGACCACTAACAAAACAATATGCAATGTATTAATTACTGAATCTGTTCTAATAATTTCATTTGAAACTGTCTCATTGCTCTTTGTTCTTCAATAAAATCATGGAAAAAAAAAAACATGAAGTGGATCATTTAGACAATAGATTGATTGTATCTCTTTAAACCATAATAATGAAAATAAATAACCATGCATGAAGGCTCATACACATAATTTTAGTACTCAGGAGGCTAAAGCAAGAGGGCCACTGTGAATTTGAGGTTAGACTGGCTTATAAATTGGGTTCAATGCATAGTGAAACTCTGTCTCAAAAAGACAAAGATTCACACATTTTAAATAAATATAAACAAAATAGACATAACCACATGGGAGACAGATAATGACCTGTGTGTGTCTTCTCATGAGACTTGAGGACACCAGAAGAGACAAATCCACGCCCACAGAGTTTGCACTTGTAGGGTTTTTCCCCTGTGTGTGATCGCACATGCTGTTTCAAGTGGCTGGATTTCTTGAAGCCTTTGTTGCAATAATCACACCTGCAAACCAAACACACAGAGCTCATGCCCTGCTCCTTCACAACACAATCACCAACACAGTATCTAACAACAGAGGAAAGTAAACCAGCTTCCGTGACAATCAGCAACCAAGAGAACACAATCCTTGCAGAAACTGGAGTTTCTGGAGTATGTAGCCCACACTGGGTAATAATAATAATAATATACAATACAAAATGAGCCAATGGGGGCAACCCGCTCAGACCCCCCTTCTCTCCAACAGAAATTTTTCTATCCAATAAAGTTTTTTCCTCAAAAAAAAAAGAGTCAATGATAATTTGCTAGGTCAAGTACTACTTTAATTTCCAGATTGGGACATCCTGTAAAAACTTCTTAGCAGGCCAAATATTTGATTAATGAGAAACTTTCTCTAAACATACAGGAAGAAAACTTATTATGTGCTATGTTTTACCAAGTCATTAGATACTGTGACACCTTCCAATGCTTCATGATTAGAATCACTCTGGAGGCTGGACATTCAGAAATGCCAAACCAAGCACTTTTTGATTAAAACTTAACAAAACAAATATTACTAGAGTTATCTTGAATACTGTACAAACTTGCAGAATTACCACTACATCATTGATGTCAAACCTTTAAGAGCTTTCAATGATAAAAACAGCTCAGTCTAGCATGTATGCCATAAATGAGCCATCAATGCCATAGGCTATTACTGAATCAAGTTAAAACTACTTTAAAAATTGAAATAATCATAAGTTTCAGCATATATTAAAAGTGTTCTCCATTATGGCTCTCTTTGATCCCTTCTGCATAATGCAGTCGGTAGTCCTTTGCAGTCTACTCTGAAACTAAGAGCTCAGGGAGTGGAAACACACAGGAACATTTTGCTGTAACCTCAACTGTGGTTTGGTGAGACTATGTATCAAAAACAGAAAGTAAGCATCAGAACAGTGAATCCACAGATAAAGTTGGATAGACTAAGGTCAATGGTGAAAAATAAAATTCTCATTGTAGGACTGAAAACTACCATACCATTTGAAATATACCCAAGAGGAAAGCTTTCCAAAAGTCACCTCTATTAATTAAAATAAAGTACCCCAGCAAAAGTATGTGGCCATGGTATACAGAAACCTTCCTTCTAGAGCAGTCTAACCAGCAGGGCCTGTACCACTTCATTCCTGGGCTCATTACCATTTGAAGATTCAAATGTTACCCACCCAGGACAGACTCTTCTGTCTGTAGAATGGTCATGTGCACTCTCTTCATATACCACTTCCTTTGTATACTGCAGAAAAATTCTGACAACATGTCTAGTAACTGCTAAATTGCAAGGGCTAGTACTTAGGGCAATATCACTAAAGACAAATAACACATAAAGTAGTGGATTTCCATTCATCTTTGTTACAACTCAAGATAATCCTTCCAGTGAGGCCAGGTGAAGAAACTAGGCCCTGCTGCATTCCTGGAGATCAAAAATCTCAGACTTGGCTCATCTGAAGTATGGGAGCTTTACAGCTCTATTTACTATACTTTATGGGAAAATCAAAGTTATGAGTTCTGTGTTCTTTAACGTGCAGAAGGATTTCAGGTCACCTTGAGAACCCAGTTAAAGAATACATTTTTTCCTCAAAAAACAAAACGCATGTAAACATTTCCTTCAGAGTTCATTTTATCTCACGACTGGTCTACTTTGTCCCCATGGCTCATTCTCTCCCATTATGTGTCCCTTCCTGGGATGCCCAGGATACAATCTTTGAGCCCTTCTGTTTAAATACCAGTCACTGTATTGGTAACTCCCATGTATAGACTTCCAGCTTGAACCTCCTCCTTTACTTCCAATCTGATGGAAAAACTAAACACATGCTATTCTGCTTAAACATCAATCTTAACGGCAAAAACTAAACTTTGATGTTAAACCTAAAAAAATCTGCTCCAACCACATTACAATGATCTCTGTCCTGTCAAAATCCAGGCCAAAATCCTCACAGAAGTATTAAATCTGTTTCTTTCACATCTTAACCTTTAGTGAATCCTATAAGATTCCACCTACTAAATACACTCAGAGTTCATAGTTTCTGCTTACAAGTACCTATAACTGCCCTTGAAACATCTGCTGTGTGGTCTTCAGCACCACGCCCCACAGTTTCACTTCACCTTCAGTGAGGTTTTCTTACTCATCTGGTTCATTTCTTCTCTACTAGAATGTAAATTCCAAGAGGGCACTAATGCCTGCCATGTAACAGGCTCTGAGGGCTGCATAAATGATGTGAGGTGCTGAGTCCAGGAATACCCAAGCAAATGCCATTATGAAATGGTAAAGAGAAGGGGCTGGGGAGATGGCCCAGTGGAATAAGCACTTCCCTGGCAAGTGCAAGGCAAGTTCAATCCCTGTTTCTGACAAAAAAAAAAAAATAAATTCTAAAGAGAAACTAGATTAATGGTACCTGAAAACAGTAATGCAAAATCCCAAATCAGACATTAGCAAACAAATCCATAGAGAATAAGTCAAATTAAAAATAAAATACCAGAAGAGTCATAGTAACTCTGAACTAACTATAGGTGGTATGGTCAAGATTATGGTGAATGCTTAAATTTTTAAAACTTTATTATAGTAAAAGACACAGCATTAGTTCCCTTCAAAGTGTTCTTCCTTACTTTGAATAGACTTATTTCATTATTCTGGCCACTTCCTGGAGCAGTTTCAGAAGCCCTCTTTCATGAGTGTCATAAAATGTGAGCAAAAATACAGTGAACACTGTTACTAAGTGCCATCCAACAGAAAAACACTATATTGTGTCCTCATGTGTCTTATTCACTGGAGCTGGCACCATATGACTTCTGGCTCTTTCTCAAAGTCAAAATGACAATAAAAGGTAAATATTTTAAATTGATTCAGAACATGAAGACAGACATAGTACAACTAATGACATTTGCAAAAGAGAATTTACAGAACTGTTTCAGAAACTAGCCAGAACAAAGAGGCATATTCAAAATATATGGTAGTATCCTGAGGGGGATTGATATTAATGTGTCTAATATTTAATTTAAATACTCACTGTATTTTTCAATCATACTATATATGTACTCCCCAAAGTAAAAAATGCTGTTTTTCAGCCTCCTCAGCGCAGGTATTACAGAAGTGCACCACCAGCCCTGCCTTGATGGCCAGCTCAGCATGCTTGGGGGTAGGGCCAGCATGGCATGTAGCAGGTGCTTAGTCCACTGAACTATCTGCCCAGCCCCAGTCCTTTATTCTTAAACTTGCAAATTCATTGAACTTTAAGGATCTGCCCTTCCTAAGGTCAAGAATCAAATGCACAACACACTGGTTCAACTTAGGGTTATTGGAGAAACAAATCCTATGTAAAGATAATAATTACCTGGCCTTTCAAGAATTATATATTTATTAATATTAGCAAAACACACATTTTCAGAAATCTTAAGACCATTACAAGAGGTCAGGAAGTTCATCAGTTTTTAGGAAGATTATATTTATTTCTTATTAATTGGCTCTGAGAAAAAGTACCATTTAAATTTTACAAATAAAGTTACTGAAATATAATGCTAAGGCAATTTATAAACGATAATGCTTATTTTTGTTTTTATGGCCCGTATCTTCATCTTTAACTTCATAAGTACTGTCTTCTTCACTGTGAACATATGCCAGCATCTGCACAGGCAGAGCCGCTGATGTGCAAATATGCTGAATGCACACAGTACAAAGGAGCACTCAACACACACTGTTCAGCAGCTACCCCTACCAATGCCTTAGAAATCCTCTCCTGTGGCACACAAGGACATGCCATTTAAACTTACTTCTAAAAACAGGATAATAATGGCTTAAAGTGATGATAGAAAGTTATTACAGAATGGATTAAATGTACAGGCTAAAGTAAGACTGCCACATACAAAATCAGGCCTTCAGGCTTACTAGCAATATAAATAATACCAAGTTAATCTTTGTCTCAGATCCTTAAGAAAGCAGGGATGACAATGAGCATGATTTCACAGAGTTTAAAAAGTTGCAAGCACTGGGCAGCTCAGGACTCAGTATCAGGAGGCTGGCCTGGGTGGTTACCTGTGAGAACGCCTGCCCTGGTCTTCACCCTCCTCTAGGAACTGGGGGCGTTGAGTCTGCAGGTCCAGCTCCTCTTGGGATGGCTCCTGAATCAAAGGAGTTGTCTAGAATGAACAGAAGTATGTAACAGAGTACGTGAGTATCTATGAAGAAATGTGAAACAACTCAACAACTAGGAACTGAGGACATACTCATTACTGTGGATTGAGTGGAAAAATTGCAAATTGTCCATTGTGATCATCTGGGCCATGGCAATAGTAAACACAGATGCACAACTAAACAGATATTTATTTTCTACTAACCTACAGTAATGTAAACTCCAGCTGGCCATGAAGTTAATTCTCTGACATATCTTACTAAGAGTTTACTCTTTCATTATCTTCACTCTTGCTAGCTGCTATAGTTTGGATCTTATATCTTCCCAAAGGCCCATCTGCTAACAACTTGGAAGCCAGTCCTTACTGTGTAGGGCTATTTATTGCAAGGCAGTAGAACCTTTAGGAGATAGGAATATGTGGAAGAAAGTGAGGTGACTGCCCTTGATGGATACATTGGGACCCAGTCCCTCCTCTTCCTTTCTGCTTCCCAGCCACCATGAGGGGAGGCTGCTTTGTTCTACACATTCTCCCCATCATGATGTTCTGCACAGAAGCAAATGCAATGGAGAAAAATGATCAAAGACTGAAATGGTGAGCCACCATAAATCTTAAAACTGGTTTTCTCAAGTATTTTCTCATAGCAATAGAAAGTTAACACAATGGCAACAAATAAAAATCTTACCTTCTGAAAAGACTGTATCATAAAAGTTACAGATGGAAAACAGAAAAGCCACCCTCCACCCCCTTGAATAGTGCCACATACAAAAAGCTCTTAAGTTAACCCTCCTTATAACACAAGAATACCACAGCACCACTGGTCAATGTTTTCCAATCCTTCCAAATTACATGCTGTGCAAAATATACCCTATTCATATAGAGTAAAGGGTAAGCCAGGCTTCAGAATCATAGAGTCAAAGACCAGAATGCAAAGAGTAGAAATATATCTTTGTACTGTTGGGAACAAGGGCCTGTTTCTAATTTGCTCACCTGATTTTCATGACCAAAGCAGACAACCCTCATTCAGCTATATCAGTTGTACTAGGTTGGCACAGTTTTGCTCAAAGAGCTGTAGAGTAAGGGTAAGATACTAAGCAGCATGTTTTCTATGCATACCTGCTGTCAATTATATGGTTTCTAGCTATGAAAAAGTGGCATGACACTTTCAAGCCTATCACTGTGCAAAATTACCAACAACTTTAAAGACAATTAACAATTGAATGGTTTAATCATATTTATCACTAAAAAAATTCCATGAACAGAAAAAAAAACTTAAATGTCTCCAATTTGAGTAAGAGAGAGAATTTTTAACTTTTGCAATTAAATACTTGCTATAAAGCTGAGTGTGGCAGTATATGACTGTAATCTCAGCACTCTGGGAAGCCGAAGCAGAAGACTTACAAGTCCATGTCTAGCCTCAGCAAATTAGTGAGACCCCATTTCTAAAACTGTTCTTTAAAAAAGGGGTGGAGATCTGTAGCTCATTATGAAAAGCCTGGGTTCATTTTCCAGTACCTCTAAATGCATACATACATACATACATATACATACTTGTTTTTTGATAGTCTAGCATTTATTTTATTTTCCCTCTGACATATTTAAGATTCCATAAACAAAAATACTTAGTGCCTAAAGCAATATCCTTCAGACTGTGTTGCACATCACTAGATTGATTTCTTACCTTTTAGCCAAAAAGGCAAAGTTGCATCACAGTGTTGACCGTAAGATATTTTAAGGCAAGAAAAAATCCTATGTGTGATACACCAAAGTTTTTACAGAGAATTTACTAATTCTAGGGGTTCCAGAAGAGGACACATTCTTGTAAATAAGCAACTTCTAATTAATTACAGCAGGCCAGGTGTGGTACTGCACACCTGTAATCTCAGCACTCCTGCTCTTAGGCAGGAGGATTGCTGCAAATTAAACACCAGCTTAGACTACAAAGTGAGTTCATGGCCAACTTGAACTGTATAGTGAAACCCTGTCTCAAAACTAAGTAAATAAGCAAATAAATATAGCAAAGGACAGAATCTACGAGATTATATGACAGGTACAGATTCCTTCTGAAGACACTCACTACATTAATTGTGTCAGAGCTTGAAACCTGCAGTAAGTTCTGCTGATGGAAACTTGTAGATAAAGCTTGAGATTCAAGGGTACTAGAATCTTGTAGCTGTTGCACAGGAGGAAACTGAGTCTGTTGATTGTAGGCATCAGTCACTGTAAAACCTGAAATAAGATATAGGAGTATTATAGAAACGACTAAAGTTACACAAAAGAAAAAATACATTAAGTTTATAAACTGAGCATACTTAAAGGAAAAAAGAATCAGAATTTATTTTTATCAGCAGCTCCAAAAATGTATCTTAAAAATTACAAAATATTTACAAAAGCTATGTGGTTTGAAACTACAAATTTTAGAAGAGTCTTTAGAGGAATACCTAAGGTGGTTATAAAAATAAACGCTGCACAAGTCATCTCATTTGCAAATCTCCCTGAAACCCACACCAACCTTGTGATAGTCCTGCTGGCTCAAAGGACTGCTGAGGGGGAGCCTGCTCTTCAAACTGGTCCATGTGCTCTGGAAGAGAGTCCTGAGCGGCTGTAAATCCATCTATAGAGAGGAATGCAAAGAGAAAGGAAGGTTGCACACCTGAAAGTTACTTCACATTTAATTATCTGTTTAAATGTATACTTTAAGGAAGTCAATAGGAATACTATATAATCATTCTATAACAATATATGTACATACACATATATGTATATCTATATAATTTCTATAAAATAATATTCTAAAATGCAATATATTCAGCAACTTCTTTTTTTTTTTTGTTTTTGACACAGGGTTTTGCCATGTAGTTCATGAAGTCCTTGAACTCACTATATAGCACAGGCTGGCCTCAAACTCATAGCAATCCTCTTGTCTGAGACTCCTAAGTATTGGGATTAGAGGGTTGTGACACAATACCTAGCCTCAGTAACTATTTAAAACTTTTTGAGATGTGTACTATTCCAGGCTTCATAGGGGATAAAAAAGATCACGATTCTGCTGATCGACTGAAATACATTTGGGGACATTCATACAACAAAACTAACTTAGTCAGCAAACTATTTGCTAACATAAAGAGCCCTGTGCCAGAATACAATGGCACTAAGCATGCTGCAATGGCTGAGCTAACAGTTTCTGTAGTTTCTGACTATATTAAGAAGAAACAACATGTTGCTTCATATTTTGGATCAAGTACTAATTCCAGCACAGATGGGAAAAAACAGGTTGCTGACCTATTTCCACCTGTGACTCTGAATCTTCACTGAGTATAGTCTCCTAAAATAATAAATGAATATATATATATGAATGAAAGATTCTCTCAAAGTTACAAAAAAGCATGCAAGGAAAGACCTGTATTTCTTTCTGTAAGAACATGTACACACAGATGAAGTGTCCCTGAATATTTGCTTTAAAATAACTGGTAGAACCCACACCAAAGAAAAAAAATAGAGGGTACATTTTGCTGAAGTCTGAAAATTTTTGAATAATTTCAAATTTGCTACTAAGAAGTCAGTTTACTTTATGCTTAACACAAACAAACAAAAATCCAATAAAAGTTTGATTAAAAAATAAAAGTTTGATTAAAGACTGGAAGGGGCAACATAAAATTTCTTTATTTTTTTGGTGGAACCAGGGATTGAACTCAGGCCCTTGCATTTGCCAGGGAAGTGCTTATTCCACTGAGCCATCTCCCCAGCCCCACAATATAAAATTTCAAAGCCACAGATGCACACACTCATATATACACAACACAAACTACAGTTCAGAAAGTCAGAAAGGAGAGACTCCACTACAGATCATGATGAGTATGACATCATGAAAATGTCAGTAAGATTATTCTAGAAGTTACAACTCCAGAAATATCACCTTCATCAGTGTCCAATGGCTGATCTGCCAGCTGCTGCCCAAGGGCTCCCTCCTCTGTGCCAACCACATGCTGTGGCCCCAGGTCCAGCATGGCCTCAGGGTCTGCTGTGACCGTCTCAGCTGTCTGCTGCAGCTCAGTGCTCTCGATCTCTACCGGCAAAGGAGCAGACACTTGCATGCTCTGCTGGTCCATGGGGTTATCATCCACTGAAGTAGCTTCCTGGTGCTGCTGAAGCTGCTGAGCGAGTTCATATCTTTTTTAAAAAGCAACATTAATTCATAAAATTAGATGCTATGAACAATACTTTCCTGGGATACAACAAGAAGTACTACATTTATTCAATAATGTTTTAATTCTTAAACTATTACATTTTTGAAGTTACAGTGATCTAGTAAGTACTAACTGTTACTAATAATTCTGAAGAAAACCATGCTTTAAATTCTGCCACATGCCACAAGACATGAATGCACATCAGATAATACACATCACAATTTTTCAAATGTTTAGGACAATGAAAATAAATGCCATACGTTTAAAAGTAGAACTTGCCTTGGAAACAAGACAAGGATATTTACTCTCACCACTCCTGTTCAATATACTACTTAAAACTTTAAGTAGTTTCACAACAATCAGGCCTCAGAAAGAAGTTAAAGGCATCTGAATAGGAAAGGAAAAAGTCAAACTACCCTTATTTGCAGAATACAAGATCCTTTACATTGAGGACCCAAAAAACTCCAACAAAGAAGTCTGAGAACTAATAAATTCAGCAAACCTTTAGTTGTTTACTCTTTAACAAAAGAGTCAAAAACACGTATCAGAGAAAATAGCCTATTTAATAAACAATGCTGGGAAAACTGCATCCACAAGCAGAAGAAGAATCTAAAGCCATAACTCCCTCACCATAGTAAACTCAAATTAAAATGGATCAAAGACCTAGATATAAAACAAAACACTGAATCGGCTAGGAGATAAAGTAAAACTCTTAGAGACATAGGCATAGGTAAGGACTTTACGAACAGAGCCCTAATTATACAAGGCATAATACCAAGAATCAAAAAGTATCATATTAAACTAAAAAGCTTCTGCACAGCAAAGGAAACATTCAACAGAGCAAAGAGACAATCTATATGCAAGAGGCAAAGAAATTTAACAGGCAGCCCTCCCAAGGGCTAATCTCTACAAAGAACTTTAAAAAAAAAAAAGAGAGAACCCTCAAAACAAAAAACTCAATCAAAAACATAAAATGAACTGACGTATTTCAAAAGAAATACAAACGGCCAAAAGACACATGAAAGAATGTTCAGCCCCTTTGGTCATTAGAGGAAAGTAAGTCAAAACAATACTGAGATTCTCCTTTTTATTATTATTAATTTTAATGAGAAAGAAACAGCAATGGGACAGTTTCAAAACAGGTTAATAGGATAGTTACAATAATTAATACATTGCAATTGTTGTCTTCATAGTAGTTATTCATAGTGTAAGACACAGAAATATTATCTTTTCTAAACACTATTAAAGGTTATCTCTTAATTCCAGAAAGAACAGCTATTCTCAAAAACAAATGCTAGCAGGGTTGTGGGGAGAAAGGAAAAACCCTTTCACCTTGTTGTACAACTACAATGGAATGTAAATTTTTTTAAAAAACTAAAAATAGAAATTCCACTTGACTCAGCTATATATCTTCTGAGTATCTCCATGAAAGAGTTAAAAACAAAGTACTGCAGTGAGACATACATCCCCATGTTTATGACAGCACAATTTGTCATAGCTAATTACCAAGTGGCCTATATGCCCATCTGCAGATGATAAGGAAACCATGGCATTGGGAAGCATGCCATCTCACTTTACTACATTTTTTTCTGTACAGTGATGTATCCTGTCTGTCTTTATTACTTGTCCCTGAAGACTTGTGTCTTTTGTTTCCTTCTTGCTTGCCTAAAGATACTTGTTTTTGTTTTTCATTAATTTTACCAACAATGAAAGAAAAAATTTACTGACAATGCATATAAATTACTTACTCTAAGTATGAGGCATTTGGGAACTCCTACTATTTCAAACATACAAATGAAATACAATATCTGACCCCACAGAGCACTTTTTAAAAAAACATTTTTTCAGGTGGGGTCTCATTAAATTGCAAAACTGTCCAGACTAGGCTGTAATTCATAATCTTCCTGCCTTAGTCTCCCAGAATGCTGGCATTAGAGCCACACTCAGTAATAAGATTCTTAAAACCTGCAACCCCAAAATTAATACAGTATGCACATTGTAAACATATAACAAAAAACTATCCCAGAGAACTTATTCTAACACTTCTACTTTTGTTTTGTAGGGAATATCAAAATAAGAAGCCTCTGTTAACTACTATCTGTCCAAAAGTAAATGCTCCAGGATACAAAGCTTAACATTCTCATGACAGGCTACTAACTCATTTCAAGTAAATTGGGAGGTAGCCTCCTTATACATGTTCTACTTGACAGAATGCTGTAACTTCACAGGAATATGCATACAGCAAGCCCTAGCTCTAATCAGAAACACATCTCTTTTCTATTACCTCCACTAGAGATGATCTAGCCTGCCAGCCAAGTGAAAAGATGTGACACAGAATGATGAACTCATGGGCTATCTCATAAAACATATTCTTTAAGTCAACAACAAAGAATCATTACAACTGAGATTCACTAATAACATGACTAGAATTCACAAGATCTACCAAGATTTTCTTTTTTGAAATCCTTACTAACTCACTGTACTAGGAGGCACAGTCTACCATTTCATCTAATTATTGGCAATGAGCTTTAAAAAGAGATTTGTACATATTCATATTTACAGTGGCACAACTTATAATAGCTAAATGTTGGAAACAGCCCAAATATCCATCAACCAATGAAATGATAAAGATGTATGTCTTTTATACAATGGAGTGCTACTCTGTCATAAAGACGGACACACTTGAGATATTTCTAGGTACATGGATGCACCCTGAGACCATAATTTTAAGAGAAACAAATTTATACACATATGTAAATGCTGCCTTGTTTCTTTGGTGTGAAAAACCAAAAGTACAAATAAGAATCAAAATGTGTAACAGGTATTGTGAAATAGTAAAAAAGAAATGTTTAAGTGAGAAGCATAACTCAGAAAGGGAAAGAGGGAAAGGAAGAGAAAAGAAAAAAACAAAAGAAGGAAAAAACAAAACTAAAGCCTTAAGGGAGGGAATGGGAAAAAAAGAAGATATATCATGTCCAGATACAATTTCCCTATGATGAATTTTAATAGATATATAAAAGGTTATCAAGAAACTGCATTTTAAAAAAGTGAATGTGTAAAATAAAATAGATTTCTAAGAAAAATATTTGTTCTAATATAGACTGCCTCAGACTAATGTTAAAAATGACAGTGCTCTTAGCTGACCCCAAGATACTGGAGCTAAGTATCTTTAGCTCATATACTCCAACTTATAATAACAATATATCCAGGTGTGGTGGTATATGCCTGTGATTTTAGCATTCAGGAAGTTGAGGCAGAAAGATCATTATGAGTTTGAGGCCAGCATGAACTACAAAGTAAACTGAAGGCCAGCCTGAACTGCATAGTGAGACCCTGCCTCAAAAGGACCAGAAGGGGGGAGGGGAGGGAGGGAGGAAGGAATGAAGGAAAAAAGGGAAGGAGGGAAAAAGGGAGGGAGGAAGAGACAGACAGACAGACAATATAGGAATCAAAGACAATCATTTCCTATAAATGTTCCCCACCACCACTTAACAATTACAAAGACAATTAAGTGGTCATCAGAATTATACTTACCTATGGGTTTTCATGTGCTTTTTGCAATTTAGTGACGTCTTAAATGTTTTCTGGCAATAAGGACACATATAAGGACGGAGGTCATTATGTATGCCCATGTGTCTCCGTAGGCTACCACCGGTAGTGAAGGCTCCATTACATATCAGACACTTGAAAGACTTCAGGCCAGTGTGTGTCCGGATGTGTGCTTTGAGCACCCCTGCAGAAACAAAGCCTCTTCCACACTGAGAACATTTAAAAGGTTTTTCACCTGTATGTGACCTAAAAAGAAAAAATTGTAATGAACATGTTTCTTACTCTTTTATAGGACTTTATAGCTAGAACATACTCATATATTTCACTTGTTCATCACATTTTTAAATTAGGCAGCAAACACAATACTTCGTATTTTACAAAGGAGAAGTCTGAGATGTAAGTGGCTATGTGACCTGCCAAAGACACAGAGCAGCGTATGATGCAGAATGGGAGCTTATGTCTTCTAAATTTTCAACTTTTCCATGTTATACTGTTCCCCATAATCAAATATCTACTTTCTTTTCAAAGATGCAAGCACCAGGAATTAAAACTCAGATAAATATACTTGAAAGACTTAAAGGAAATTCTAACCCAACAAACACTTCTTTGATAGCTTGTGAAAATTGCAATTACTGAAATATAATTGGAATAGAAATGAAATTCAGAAGCAATTTTCTGAGTAAAACACGTAGTCAAGACACTAAAGAGCTGAGTGCAGGGCTACACATTTTTTCTTTGTGCTGGGGACTGATCCTGGGACCTAAGTTATATTTCTAATTCCTTTAATCTTGCATTTTGAGGCAGAATGTTAATAGGTCAGCCAGGCTAGGCTTGAACTTGTCAGTCTTGTGCTTCAGTGTAAGCCACCCAACAAAGTGTACACTTTGTAATTCCAGGTACTTAGGAGACTGAAACAGAAGGATCTGAAGTCTGAGTCAAAGGGGCTACTTAACCAGGACGCTGTCTCAAAATAAAATTTTCAAAAATTGTCCATTTGGGGCTGGGGAGATGGCTCAGTAGAATAAGAACTTCCCTAATAAGCACAAGCGCCTGAGTTCAATCCCCAGTTCTGCAAAAAAAAAAAAATTGTTCAGTGGTAGACAGCATACCTAACATGTTTAAGGCCCTACGAGTCAATCCCTGGAATAGGAAACAAAGCAAAAAACACTGAAGTATTTTTAAAAATTTTCTATTACCAATAAGTATATTGGGTCAAAACAGGATATTTTAAATACAAAAAGCTAAACTGCCATCCTAAATACTTTTAGACATAGTAAGGTAATCAAATTTCATTTCAATCTGTTATCTTACCTGATATGCTGTTTAAGGTGGCAAGATTTTTTATATGCTCGATGACAGTAAAAACACTTATAAGGTCTATCTGCTTCATTTACAAGATTATTATTAAAATAATTTTGGAAAAACTGGTTTCTTGGAATGGGCTGGATAAGACCTATAAATCAAAAGAAAAGAACAAATCAGTATACATACTAATAATAAAATTAAATGAAAAAAGGCATCTGATTTACCTTGAAGATGAAAATTCTAATGAGTAGATTCTAGTATTATAACCAAATGCCATTTTCATTATGTTAGAAACCATTTAAATACCTAAGAAGGAATGTTTATAAATTAACGTTCTACCTTTATAACATGAAGCAAATGTATACTATCATAATTACTTGTTTCTACGGAAACTAATTTTTAATAGAAGGGCCAGCCAAATAGCTCAGGGGATTAAAGTGCCTGCAAGCAGGCACAGGAGCCAGGGGGTTCAATCCCCAGGTCTGCTGTGCTGACCCCATCCCTGGGGCACGCTGAGGCAGCAATCAAGACTGAGCGTGGTGATGCACACCTGTAATACAAGCTCTTGGGAGCCTGTAAACAGGCAGATCACTACAAATATGATCTAGTAGTGAGACCCTGAACACCCTATAGACCTTTCCCTAAAAATACAAAAAATAAATAAATAATAATAACTTTTAATAGATTTCTACATTTATTTTCTATGTAGGAATTTGTTGAAATGGAACTTACAAAACTACGTAGAAAATTTAGGCCAGGATTTTAAATCCTATTTAGTCAGTATGAACACTGTACATGAGGTACTATAAATTAAAGCACAAAATTACTCGAACATGTTCTTCTCTTCTGAAATGAAACAAGTATTTTCGCAGAAATTTTATTAAAGGGATTTCCATTTCCAGCCCTCCCTCCTGCATTAGCAGTCCTCAAATTTCTATGCAGTAATTACGTACTCTTAATATACTCTATTTTTCCTTTTCCTAATAATCCAAGTTATATTTCAGTTCTTTTCCTAAAGCTTACTGATCCTTCCAGCTTTTCTACTAGAACATATGGAATAGTATTCTTCTTTCAGACTCTTTGAAAACTCCCTTCCCTATCTAATTAAAA
This sequence comes from Ctenomys sociabilis, assembly GCA_004027165.1. NCBI lineage: Eukaryota > Metazoa > Chordata > Mammalia > Rodentia > Ctenomyidae > Ctenomys > Ctenomys sociabilis. The sequence goes on along the minus strand of PVKA01000779.1, from coordinate 13,430 downwards.
TGCCACTTGTCAGTCTTGGACATCAAGACTCTCCAATGTCTCTCAAACCTACTTTGTCATCTCTATTTCCACTTCCTGTAACAAGCTCCAACCAAAATATGAGTGCTTTAAAAATATTATATGAAGTTAACATCTACCTATTGCATATGATACACAGAAAACATAAATGAATTTTGTGTTTATATTTGAGCTCTATCCCCAAACTATCTTGCTATATATAGATATATATAGACAGTCCAAAACCCAAAGTACATAAGCTTCAGTGACATACGACCCAAACACACAAATCAAAAGACCCAGCTTCTACATCCACCATAAGGACAAGCCAGCTGCACAACCCAAAGCACTGTGGTGGTAACCTTACCCTGGATTTCAATCTACATCTACAATAATTGAGGAACAGGGAAAGGAGAGAAGCCGTGAAGATCATTTTTCAACTCATGTGTGTCATAGCTTACCTAGACATGCCACCCCCAAGTCTCATGTGCCCATAGATGAGGCTGAGGAGGTGGCTGTATCATGGATATGTGCTAATCGGATTGATCCACTGATTAGCTTAGAATCACTGTGGATGATGGGATTCCTGAGGGAAGCCAAGCCCTGGGTATGGATGGCAACAAACAACAAGATTTGTAGCTTGGATGAAACATAAGGGACAGCAAGCTCATTGTTTTCTGCCTACCTTACCATAGACTCTTTCCCCTCTGCCATGCCACCCTGCTTTGGAGCCAGCCAACTTTGGCTGAAACCTCTACAAACAATGAACTAAAGATAAAACCTTCCCTCCTTTACGTTGTCGGTATTATGGATCTTGTCCAGGCAACGAGAAAGTAACTAAAACAACACAAATCTTTAAAAACTTTTAAAAATATATGGTACTACACCATCTGATTATTTTCCTTAAAAAAATAAGAGATTATTCATTACAGTATTTTTAATCCTAATACTTTTAAAAATGAGTCTTAGTGTAAAATGTTATGCTATATGGAGCTAAACTGTACCACAATATACCACCTCCCAATCAAGTTACAGTAGTACCTTGGTTCATGAATTTATTCTGGAAAATGTTGTATGTTCATACAGCAATGATGGCTACAGATGTGTTCATAATCCAATGCACAGTTTACAATAAAAAAAAATTTTGCCAAACACTTAGGGATGCAAACAAAAGCATTTATAAACTGAGGTACCATGCCACCACTATAACTGCAAACTTTTCTACACTAAAATCTGTTTTTATCAATGTCTACCCCACAGCCAAGGCTTTTCTATGACCCTTGGGGACTCAGAGTATAACAAAGGAATAGACACACATGTAAGCAATGAAATTAAGTAGCATAGTAAGTAAAATTCTCCTTCACTCTCAGCCTAACCAAAGAATTTAGCTGCCAGTAACTTGCTCTAAAATTCAGGTGTCTGTGAAGCCATGGAATTCTGTTTCTTTTAAAGTCAATGCTGATGAGTATATTATCCAGAAAAAGAAACTTCATCTTAAAGTTTCTCTTGTTTTAGCAACAAATTATTTTTTAAATTTTATTGAGAAGCAAATAGCAATGAGAGAGTTTCAAAACCAATTAGTAGGACATTTTCAATAATTAATACACTGCATATTGCTGTTTTCTTGGTGGTTATTCATAGTACAAGATGCAGACATGATATCCTGTCCACAAACACTATTAATACAAATCTTTCTATTCACTGAATTAAGAGAAAGTAGCTGTATATCTATCCTGTTTTGAATATACAGATACAAAATGGTCCTGCATTATTTAGCAACAAATTATTGATATGCAAATTTCTATCTGTGCTTACAGAGTCTTTCTCATTCTTACTGTTTTCTCATTTTCATGTTTTGTTTGGTAATGACAATCTATTTTCCTACTCATTTACTTAAAAGCCCTATAAATTTTTCAAATTTGTCTTAAATCCTTTTACATGTAGTAACTCTTTTCTGCTACTTTTTCACTTAATTCCATTTTGAGTTAAACGTTATTTACACTCTTAATTTTTAATAAAAAATATTCAAATGCCTTTATTTTTCTGAGCCACCTTTGATCTATCCAATGTATTTATACACTGTTCTCCACCATTATAGTTTTTCTGTTCCACATAATTAAACTCTGAGCAGCTATGAACTGTGTACACTGTGCACTACACATCAACTGCTGAAAATTTACTGAAATTTTTCTATACCACAACATATAAAAGGCAAAAGATTTATAAGATCTGAAGAGAAACCAGAGTATACCACAATATGGAAATATCTGTTTTACCCATATTTGAAAAAGGTAGGTTTAAAGTAACAAAAAAAAAAAAAAAAAAGCCAATGCAACTATTTAAAATACCTTATGAATATTAAAAAATCTTGAATTTTACTGTTATTTAAATTGATCTTTCTTATCTCAGTTATTTTTCCCTCATTGTGGGGACAAAATACCAACACCCAAAATTAAGGAAGGAAAAGTTTATTTACCTTACAGTTTGTGGAGGTTTCATCCATATTTGATGGCTCCAAGGCAAAGTGCCATGTCAGAGGGCAACAGTTCTTGGCAGTGGAAAACAGCAAAAACAAATGGGAGGAATGGCAACAGAGCAAGTCTGTCTCCCTTATGGTGCATTCAGACTATCTGCCCCAGGCTGGTTGTAGTACTCACAATCCCAGCAGCACTCACAACCATAATCCCAGCATTGAATCACAAATTAATCACAAAGTCTAGATAGGATGTTGCCCTATAACTGCATGAGGATGTTGGGGGACAACTGGACACAAACCATAACATTCTGTCCCTGGACCCTACGAGTCGCATGCACATCCTTTTGTGCAAAAAGCATTTAGTCCATCTCTAAGAGTTGCCAAAATCCTAACAGTTTCAGCATTGCTGAAAAGTCCAAAACCCAAATCTCCTCCATGATCTTAGCTATAAGCCCCTGTACAAAACAAAAGTTAAACACTTCCAACATTCAATATCACAAGAAAAACATTAGCATTTCAAAACATGCACACAGCAGGAAAATACAAAGCATTGGGACCAAACCAAATCCAAAATCCAGCAGGGCAAACATTAAATTCTACAGTTCCATGTGGAACATCCAAAGCAATCTGTGGCAAATTGTGAGCTCCATGTGGCTCTGCCCCATGGCACTCCTGCTGGTTGTAGCATCAATGGCTTCTCTCTCATGCCTGCTTTGCTCCTTTTTGCAGCTTCTCTTAGATGATCCATGTTTCTAGCTTTTCCAAACTTCTGGGGTTTCCAGTGAATAAGCTTGTCACTCACAACTTCACACACTGCTGGGGGCACACTGCCTGGCCTCCCAGGCCTTCTGAAATCAAGGTAGAAGCCTTCTTCTCTCTTGGCTGTAGGGGTCCAGTTCCTGGATCACTGAGCACCTTGATCCTGATTCTGAGGAACAAATTCCATGCCAGTGCCATTCTAGAACCTGGCATAGCCACTGCTGCCATTCTGGAACATGGGGCTCTGTTGCTTTCTCCTCAAGGCAAAGTTTCTCACACTTGCAATTCTGAGGCTGACCTCAGGCCATTCTTTCCATTTTCTTCTTCCTTTCCAGCAATAGGAAGTCTGCCCCATGACTGCATGAGGCTTTTAGGGGGACAACTAGACACAACCCATAATATTTCTAATTAAGGATTTCTTACTACATTTGAAAATTTGAGTATTTCCTCTTTTATCTAATTGTTTTGGTTCATATATTTTGATGTTACACCTTTAGAACTTACAAAGTTTCGTTTTATTGGTGGCCTATTATATCAATTTAAAATATATTTCTGTACACTCATTGAACTTTTTTTACACTAAATTATATTTTGTTTGATATGACTTTTGCTTATGACTGGATTATCATGACTAGGGAAATTACATAATACAGAAACTACATAAAAAAAAATCATAAAAACATGAATTCACACATATAATTCAATGAATGCTATACTCTGAATGCTTGTGCCCACCCCCTGCAAACATTCATGTCAAAATCTAGACCCCAAGTAATTATGTGCAGGAAAGGGCTCCTATAGGTGACTGGGTATTGAGTGTAGTACCCTCAAAAAATGGGATTAGTATTTTCTTCTTCTTTTTTTGTGTGTGTGTAGTATATGGTTTATAGGGTCTCACTATACAGATTGGACTCATAGTGATCCTCCTGTTTTCAGCCTCCCAAGTGCAGGGACTACAGGTATGCATCACCACACAGTCTCAATCTTCCATCTCAGCACTCCCAAAGGGCAGGGCCAGCACAGTATGCCAGGGATTGAACCCCAGCCACTGCACTCTATCTAAGTAGGCTCTTTACTCTACTGAGCTATCTGGCTGGCCCAGTATTTTCTTAAAAAAAAAAAAATGCAGAACTGGGGATTGAACTCAAGGCCCTTGTGCTTGCCAGGCAAGCACTTATTCTACTAAACCATCTCCCTGGTCTCCTATATTCTTTTTTTTTTCTTCAAGAGAGTACAATTAGAAATAAAACAGACAAGATTACAAGTGATACAGAATTTCACTTATTAAAGTAATATAAATTTCACAATATTTGTTGCAATAGTGTTGGTTTCTAAACAATTATTCATATTACCAGATATACACATGTAAAATTGGAAGAAAAAAAAAATGAAAGAAATGTTTAAGAAATTAAGAAAAGAAAAAGCACAAGCAATTGAAAAAGGAGACAAAACTAAGTATTATCTGTTCCTTTCCACAGACCAGCAGAAATGCACAATACAGATGTCCAAAAGTATTCTTTTGTTTTTCTTTTTAATTTTATGTATTTGGTAAAAGGTCTTTTCTGTTTCAGCCTCCCCAGCGCTGGGATTACTGGCCACAGCTGTTTTCGGTAGTCACCTTGGCATGCTTTGGGTGGGGCAAGCACAACATGTGATACCAGGGATGGAACGGGGTCTTCTTACACCCTTGAGCTATTTCCGCAGCCAGTATTCATTTTTGTGTTGCTGCATTTGGTTTTTAGTTTTGTTTTTAGAAATTAATACTGGTACGTAAGATTGGGCTCTAGAGAGCTACATGGCCTTTTCTTCTGCCCTATGAGAACATGCACAGAAGATGCAGTCTGTATAGGAGGGCGCCTTCCCCAGATAATGCATCTGCCAGTACCTTGATCTTGGACTTCTCAGCCTCCAGAAATAAGAATAATAAATTTTCTACTACTTATAAACTACCATACTTAAGCTACTTTTTAAACTAACAGTCCAAACAGGATAAAACAGGTTGCTTATGTTTCTAGTAATTTCCATAACATCATTTTTCTGAAGATTCTAGTAAAGTGTCACCTTAGTTAACACAATCAGAGATGGCTTGGTTATAATACAACTGAGCCTAAACACATCTTAAAATCAGGCCAGATTTTCTTTTACTTTTCAATGAAAAGATTACAATCCAAACAGTAATCTGTCTCAGACAGATTCAATGGAAATTCAATGATGAAAATAAGTTCGCCGTGAAATCTGAGTCAGAAACACTTCTTTAATGAGGACTTCCGCCTCTACCTTCACTCTGTTTCTTTGAACCAAAACTACAACTTGAGCAGTGGTACAGGATTTTAATCTTAATTGGGAAGCAAATAAACAAAACTCCATTGTTACAATACCTAACATTATACACCATGATATACTGTACCTACACACACCATAATATGCATATGTCCTTTGCAAGTACCAAAGGAAAGTGTATTTTCTGAGTTGTAAAGACACCCTAGAGTCCATCTTACCTAAATCAGTTATGAGAATTGGTTCTTGCAAAGGAATGTCGGGGACTGGAACATTAGCCTTCCCGGCACGAACCTTTGCAGGCTTGCGCTGGTGCCTCATCTTCCGTAATTCCGTGTGTTTAAAATGGGAAGCAATATGGGTCTTCCTATGGCCTGAGGTTCGAAATTTTTTGTCACAGTGAGGACAAGCAAAAGGCCTAACTCCTAATGAAAAAAAAAAGCAACATTTTAGAACTATTTCAAGGAATTATATCTCAACCATAAATGCCAACAGAAAAATGTTAGTGTTCCCAATGTTTATTTGTATATTCAATTTGCTATTCTATCCTTGTAATTTCCTGGATTATAAAGGGATTATATTTTCCTTTGTTTCTATACAGTGTATATTACACAAGTTAGAGCATGTACCAAGAGCATTTTAAGTAAAAAAAGAAACAATTCACTATCTTCAGGACAACATCTTAAGTTATAAAGTATGTACAACCTAAGAATCCTGAGATGTATACAAGCATTCTCTCTCAAATTCTCACCTGTACACCGGAATGAGGACACTTATCGCCCAGCTGTGGCTGGGATGACTGACACTAGTGTTTCAACAGCACTTGATATCTCATAAGCCAGCCAAGAGTTACCTGCCACTAGCTAAACAACAATAATGGTAATAGCCTCTACTACTGTGTCCCTTTCTGAAGGAAATGTCCATTCTCCTTTTAAAAATGTACTGGTAAATGAAATCACAGATTCCAAGGAAGGACATATAACGAATCCAACTAATTTTAGCTTTCTTAAACACTCAGCCACAGTCAAGTGGAGCCCTCAGGTCTATGAGGTGATGCTGCAGGCAAGTATGGAGCTTTTGAGGGTAATAAAAAGGTGTCAATTAGATAATGGTGTCGAGCTGCACAATTCTAAGCTGCACACCTTGCAATTTTATAGTATGTGAATTATTTCTCAATAAAGCTGTATTTAAAAAGATGTAGACCCCATACATAAATACCTTCATGCCCTAACAGTGACAAAAAAGTCCTGGACAGTACAGTACATATCGAGGTCTCCCAAACTGCTAGAGGCCTAGGTCTAATGGGTCCTAGTCAGAGGGTCATGGGACATTCTCTGGCTAATAGCTACAAGTCCTCTGGGATTATGGATTATCAGCTTCTTTCTTAGAAAGGCTCAGTCAGTCAAAGCTAAAGTGGATCTTCCATCACCAATCTCTTTACCATTTGTAATTACATTTTTATTTACAAATGCTACATTTTAAATGCCACCCTCTTTATAACATTAGTTGCATGAAGATCAAGGCTGTGAGTCAATAAATATCACTTAGAAGGAAGAAAAATGAACTGCCAGGAATTCAGTTATTGCCACTGCTACTCTGGGCACAGTACATCAATATCGTCCTCTGAGGGCCCATGCATACCTGTGTGCAGGCGGATGTGTACCTTGAGGCTCCCTGAGGTGGAAAAACTCTTCATGCAGTACTGGCACTTGAAGGCCTTGATACCAGTGTGGGTTTTGATGTGAGCTGTTAGTGTGCTCTTCACAGCAAATGCCCGGAAACACTGGGGACACTTAAACGGCTTCTCATGGGTGTGGATACGGATATGGCGCACAAGGTCACTGGGCTTCCGGAATTCTTTGGTGCAGTAGGGGCAGACATGCCACCGCACCCCATTCTCCTCACGAATTGAGCCTAGGGTGACAAGGAAAGAAGAATAGTCCAGCCCAGCCTAGAAACTGTCACAAATACAATAAGGCTGCAGAGTCAGCCTAGGATGAACCTAAAAAGAACATGTGAATGGACAAGCTCTACCATAGCAGGTGATATAGGGTCAATTACAAAAACTGCAACTTGCATAACCACTGAATCAAGCATGATGATTTCATCTTGAAAGCTCCCTAACACTCCAAGAGAACACAATTCACAAACTCAGAATGAGAGAGCAGACTTAACATGGAAGAGGATGCAAGTTATAGCTAACACAGAGATCCCATTAACAATCAAAGGATCAGAGCAGATGTGGTCAAGTGGCTCTATGAGCAACTCAGAGTATGAAGAGCAAAGTTTGAATAATTGTTTCTTGGATCTAACATCACAAGTTAAAAATAAGGTAAATGAAAAATTTAGCACATGTTAAGTTCAGGCTACAAGAGGGACTATAAAAATAGTAAAAATAAAGTAATAGTATACATGACACTAGAGATCCTCATATTCAAATGTAAAAGATTCTATCTTTTGCAATTATAAACATTATTCAACTTTCAATTAAGTTTAAAGCTATTCTCAGTTGAAGTGAAACTCATGGAAACAAAATAATTTCTAAAATACAAAAAGTTGTAAATTTTGAAAAGTCTGGTTACATTTACTCATTTATATCTAAATAGTTATCTACAATAATTATATAGATTACTCAGGTAAAGAATCTACATAAAAGCATAAAGATTTTGATCACATTAATAAAATTCACCAAAAATTTTCAACTCAAATCTATTTAACTCTGTCAGACCTAATTTTGTTTTTTTGTTATCAATAAATACAAGTAATTTTTCCATATATCAACAAATTTGTAAAGTGAGAAAATCTATTTTGCCTGATAATGATTTTGCCAAAATAAACATTCTTAGAAAGAAATAGGTGGAAAAGATAAACAGCAATAGAACCATAATATCTATTAACTAAAATTAAGCCATCATCACCTAAAGTTCTTTTTTTCCAAACAATCTTGATCTAAAAAGACATAATATAAAATTGTCAAAAATTGTAATCATGAGGGGGAATGGACTGTAACAGAAACTCCAAACTGGCAGCCCTGGAGTTCTGGGTATGGCCTCTACATGCTAAGCAAAAACAGAAATACCAAATTCAAATTCCAACTGAAACAAACGGAAAGACCTCAAAATCCAGAATACATCCTCCTAGGTAAGTTCCTTTGGTGCTGGACAATAGACTTCCTCTTTAAATACATTAATACATTTAGAAAAAAATACAAAATCATCTTTAACAGGAAAAGAATTTTCTGAAACTCAGAATCTAGTCTTTACCTAAAAGCAAAAGGTGATTAAAATGTCAAGCATAAAGTCTTGAGTTCAATACCCAATAAAAAAACAAAACCTAAAATGTTACCAAGACAGCACTCAATGGGAAAATACAAAAAAAATCATTCTGTCAAAGCCACCAAGAAGTCTATTATGTCCTTAGTTTATAGCCTTCTAGAAATATAAGAAACACATTGAATAATTTAGAAGAGAAATATAGGACATTACTCATAAAAGATAAATTATTTAATTTTAAAGATCTACAATCCAAGTTCTAATATATGTACGTCAACACCTATTTATAAACAACATCCAAGAAGAAAAGAATTTAACTACTACTCAAATATAGTGGAAAAGAGATAAATGAATGGTACCAAGGCAAAACATCATAAACACTTCAATTGCTACAAATATAGATTCAAAATACTACCATCTTTAGTGTATCATAGTCAATAAAATTTAAAATTAGCCCAACAAAAATATGTGTTTTATAACAAGAAAAGCTATATAGACCTAAATGTAAAATAAAACTACAATAAAGTACCACTTTTTAACCTATGAACTGAATGCAAAAAATCCCAAAATTATGGTAACATCTCATAACAAGGTTACAAAGAAACAGATCCTCTACGACACTGTTGATTGGAAGGACCAGCAGTATAGCTCAGCAGATTAAGCACTAGCTTAGGTAAGCACAGGGGCCAGGGTTCAATCCTTGGCACCGCATGCCATGTCAGCCCTGCCACTAGGCATACTGAGCTGGCAATGGGGTCCAGGAGTGGTGGCACATGCCTGTAATCCCAGCACTAGGGAAGCAGAAATCAGGATGATCACTATGACTCTGAACTGCATAGTGAGAGCTTGCACAGAAAAAGAAAAATAAACCTTAAAAAAAACACTGTTGATTGGAATATATATAAGTATACTCAACTCAGTAAAAGAAAACTGTTATCAAAATTTTTAGAGTTTATATATTTTTCTTTTTTTACTAAGCACATTTATAAAAGAAAACAATGGAATTTATAATTGTCAGTTTTAATTTCCTGATGTTGATGGCTATACTCTGGTTATCTGAAAGGATGTCCTGGATTTTAGGAAAAACATACTAAAGTATTTAGAGTTGGGATATTACTCTATATCTGCAAGTGACTCACAAAATTTAAGGAAAATAGGGCCAGCAAGATATCTCAACAGACTAAAAGCCTGATTAGGCAAGCGCAAAGAAGGGGTTCAGTCCCTAGCACCATATGCCACACCAGCTCCACTCCCCTGGCACACTGAGCCGCCCACTGAGACTAAGCATGGTGTTGCACGCCCGTAATCCCTGCACTGGGGAGGCTGAAAACAGGAGGATCACTACAAGTCTGAGCTGTATAGCAAGACCCTATACCAAATACATAACAATCTTTATAGAATATATCCTTTGAAGCCTTTGGGAACTCTAGAAATACTTCCTACAGATACAATTACACTGTAAAATGACACAATGTGGTTTGTGTCTAGCTGTCCCCCTAGAGACTCATGCAGTCATGGGGCAGGGACTTCTAGAGTTCAAGATTAAACTCATGATCCACTGGGATTATGGGTCTTAGAGGCTGGGATTATGGGTATGAGTACTTCCCCCAGCCTAGGGTGGATAGCCTGACTATAACATAAAAAAGTCAGAGAAACAGACTTCCTCTCTGTTACCATTATAACTGCTGCTCTTCCTTTTGCTGTCTTGCTCTTTGCCACCACCATGAAAGGATGCTTTCTGCCATGTGCCATTATGCCTTGGAGCCAGCTATGGACTAAAACCTCCAGTAACTATGAGCTAAATAAACCTTTCCTTCCTTATTTTGGGTGTCGGGTATTTGTCCCAGCAATGATAGAAGAGTAACTGAGACACACAGCTACAAACATATCTACTACAGCCTTTGCAAAAGACTGTAAATAATAGAAATGTCCATTTGTTTGATAGTAGACTGATTCAACTGTGATATATCCATAAAATGAAATATTAAATACAAAAATTAAAAATATTTTTAAGTATTTAAAAAATACACAAGGTGGGAGAAAATAATCCAGACAAATAAAGATACATCTACATATCTTTTTCCTAAAAACAGTAATCTGGGTGTATCATGCTTGCTTAAGGTAGGATGAGAGGTGCCGCGCCTCTGTATTCATTAAGCTCTTAGTACATGCCAGTTATTATACTACACACAAGGATTTATCAATTCTCTTTCATTTATTCCATTATAAGACCCATTTGTAAGTGAGAAACCTAACATCTCAAAGGCTAACCAATGGTCTGCTGCACTAAAGAGGACTTACTTGGTGATCCTTCAAACAGCTACAGGCAGGGTAATGAACAGTATCACAAAACATCAAGTAGACAATGTTGAATAAGTGCTGGCTACTCTCACCCAAGGAGCAGACACAAGTATAGGTGGCGTACAGCAAAAGTATCTGTAAATAGCAATCCCATTTCTTTAAGTTGTTTCCATGTCAATGTATATTCCACAACAGAATAAATTCGATACAGTGATTTAAAAACAGATTCTGGTGCCACTAAATAAATAAATAAATAAGTATATCATGGCACAATCAAAATGAAAGAAAGACAAAAAGGAAAGAAGGCTGAGGGACAGGCAGGCAAGTCCAGCAATGTGTTATAAAGAAAAATCAAACAACAAAAACAGAAGGAAAACATCACACTCTAGAGTGAATGCATGGGTTTTTTACATTAATAAATCAACTACTTTAATTGACCCCATTACAGATTATAGTCAACATGATCACACAAAGAGGAAAAATAGGGAACAGGGAGATGGCTCAGTAGAATAAGCGCTTCCCGGGCAAGCGCAAGGGTCTGAGTTCAATCCCCGGTTCCACCAAAAACAAACAAAAAGAGGAAAAATAGGCACTGGAGAATGTTCAACATGTGTAGAAATTAAAAAAAAAAAAAAAACCTTTTGTCAAACTATGGAAACAAACTCCCTAAATCTGAATGGTACCTATAAAAAACTTATAAAAATCCAGGCTCAATTATGAAATACTAAATAAACCTCTTTATAAATTGGGAAGGTACCTTTCAATACCTCAGATAACACCATATGAGAAATTCAAGCCAATACCATAACTATGGAGAAACTGTAATTGTTCCTATACAGATATTATCTTTATGAAAAACCCCCAAATCACCTACAAATTGCTACAATTAATAATAGAAGTTAAGAGACTGCAAGACTTACCATGAATACTAAAATTAAATTCCTTTCGAAATACCAGGAACAGAAACTAAATAAACAAGGTAACAAGTAAAAGAGCAAATTTAACAGATTTGCAAGACCTTTGGGCACAAAAATACATCAAAACAAAAAATGTATATAAAAGATGCTGTATTTCAGATATGAATTTTCCTAAAGACAAAGTTTCTTCTAAAGAGAATGAAAAATCTATCATATGATTTAAGAGTTATTATAAAATAATGTAGATGCTACAGTATTAACATTAACACAAAGGAAGGTAATTGGAATAGAGCTATATTTGACAGGGGAAGGGCTATTTTAGGAAACTATCAGGCACAGAGTAGTAAATATACAGTCAGCTTCTTCAGTGTAGAGCACACAAAAATATATGAAAAAAATTATACTTAAACTGAGTATAAGTATACCCACATTTTTTCTTGTCATTATTCCCTAAAAAGAGAGTATGACAACTTTTTATAAAACATTTACATTGTATTAGATATTACAAATAACCTGCAATTAACTGAAATTCTATAGGAGGATTACGTAGGTTACACAGATAAGGAACTCCAGCATCCTGGGATTTTGGTATTCACAGGGTCCTAAAACCAGACCACCCTTGGATAGATGAGGGTGAATGTTGCTTTAAAGAGGTAAAACTAAAAACTGCACCATTATGAAGCCCACACATTTTGAGACCAAAGGACGTCAGCTCTTACAGTACAGCACAATGACAAAAATTCACAGCAATACCCATCGGTCACCAAGAAATAATTATCAAGTCCACACTCTGGTCTCAAAGATCAATTGTGCAAATGCCTTGAGAATGGTTTCCACACAAAATACTTGCAGTATGTCATTTACATACTTGAAGGAATGATCAGGCTTTCCAAGTGGCTTTTACCATGATTTCTAGATTACCGTTATTTCTCCTAAATAAACTTCACAGTTAACTGATATTTCACAGTGACTTATTCATAACAAGTTATATGATAAACATAAATTCAGGTTACATTTTCAGTTAATATGCATGCTTCTTAATAAAGCAGATCCCACCAAAAGTTGAATAACCTAAGAATAGCAACTTTACAAAGCAGATTAAGATCAACTAGGAGAGAAACATGAAAGGGGCAAGACCATTCATTGATACCCACTAGATGGGTAAGACAATGATCCTGAGAAACATCAGGAGATTTTTGAAACTAGCAGTTAAGTGGTAGGATTCTCGCCCTGACTAACTATATATGCTGCTACCTGTGAACCAAGCAACTACACTGAATTTAACGAAGTATAGCTGGGCATAATGGTGCAGGCCTGTAATCCCAGTACCTGGGAGGCTGAGGCAGGAGGATTGATGTGAGTTTGAGACCAGCCTGAGCTATAAAGTGAGCTTAAGGTCAGCCTGAACTGCATAATGAGACCCTTTCGAAA